>OY720442.1:32188477-32229959 GCA_963082915.1 Dolichopus griseipennis | reverse complement strand
AAATATTGAAGAGCCCCACGTATATAACCTAATTTTATTAATTTTATTTATTAAATTTATAGAAATTTAATTTAAATTAAATGTTTAAATTATTAAATTTTTATTATTTACCTATTTATTTATTACCTAAGTAAATTGACGGACCCTTTTCCTTATAAATGTGGGCCATAGTAGTCATTTATGTATTTTATATTTTACTATTTTTATTTGGTAACCATAGAGATTTGTAAAAGAAAACTATATTTCAATTAAATCTTTAATGATTTTATATTTTACTATTTTTATTTGGTAACCCTAGAGATTTGTAAAAGAAAACTATATTTCGGGAATTAAACCCGCACCCTTCAGTTAATAAGCCAAATTCTTACCCACTGCAGCACCGATGCCTAATTTAATTTTAAGAATTTTTTAGATTTTTTATTAGATATTTTTGATTTAGACCTAAAAATATTGTGCAGGTAAGACAACTTTTAAAATACAAAAACAATTCTTAATTGGGAGTGGTACAAAATCTAGTAAAATCTAGTTTTTACAAAATCATGTTTTTACATAATCTCGGTTGACAAAATATAATTTTTCCCCTTTTTTCGACTTAACTTTAAAATGTAAATAGCTAACAAATATTTGTAAGAAATATTATTAGGGAATAGAAGAGAGAATTGGATTTAAATTCAGTATTCATCTCTTTTCCGGAACATTATATTTTTGTAAATGTGAAATTCTGAACTAGGAGGGAATATTTTTTGTATGCAATAGGTATATGCGAATTAAAATACCATTGTTTTAATGTAAGTGTTGGATCCGAATTCAAACTTTGAGGATTTAGTTAGCGGGGAAGAGGGTATAAAAATAAATTATTTTTGTAAATAGTTTTATAAAAAGAATTAGAAACAAACTTATTAAAGAAAACGAGATTTTGTAAAAATGAGGTTTTGAAAAACTAATTTTCGTGCCACGGCCCTTTTAATAATGTCTGTTTACTAATAAAATTAGTTGTTCTAAAAAGTGTCTGCAAGTATGTAAGAATTTTCAACAGCGAATAAGAACAACAGCGAATTTTAAATAAATTAAGATATTTTTAATATATATTTTATAATATCCATCAGTGGCATAGTAGTTAGGACGTCGCCTTTTCAATCGACGGGTTTTGGGTTCACAGCTAAGTCAAATCATATGTAATCAAAAACTGTAATTTAAAATTTATATCATAATATAAAATATATACCTGCATCACCTCATCACCTGAAAAGGAAAACGTAAACCATTCACTTTTTATATTGTATGTGGGAGAAAATTTTACATATATAGAAAATTCCCTCAAAACGGCTTTTAGGAGAAAAAGAACCTCAGGGAGAAAAAAAAACTGAATAACTAATTTAGAAATAGATAGATTTTTGTAGCTTAATTAAAAATTGTAGTTATTCATATTATTTGTATAATTTTAAATAATAAAATAAAAGCAAGACATTCCAACATATTTTCATTTATCATATGTACATATATAAAACATTCAAATAGAAGAGAAGGACCTCTATATTTCATTAATTAATATACAAAATCTTAATAAAAAATTAGATTTGCACTTTTTACTTAATAATATTCCCTCCTATTTTCCGTATTTCCTCAGTAATCACTAATGAGGCATCAGAATTTCAAATTTACAACCCCTGAGCTTTCTTTTCTAGCCCTTTTCTTAAAAAAGGAATTAACGCTAATTGGTATAAGACATCCTATCCTTAAGTATGACTTAAGAAAAGGAGGTGAAGGTATTTTCTTTTAATTAAATCCAAGACAATTCATACTCGGAAGTAGGAACCTATTCTATTTACAACACTATACAGATGACTTTTGGCATTGTCTACTGATCCCTAGGAAATATAATGTAACCCTAATATGCAATCACCCATAAAATTGAAACCCAATACATCCAATAAAGGATCCATTTTCTTTTTATTTCAAATTTTAAATATCAATAAATAAAAATATTAAATTGAAGTTTTCTAAATTTAAATTCTTATATTCTCTCACCCAAAAATAATATTATATTATATTCTCCTCCTTTTTCTCCTTCCACCATTTTTTTTTCTTTTCACTTTTCAATTTTGTCAATTTAAATTTATTTTTAAATTTTTTTATATTTATTATATTTATTAATAAAATTTAATAATATTAATTTGGTTTTTTTTTTTGTGACTCACACGTTTCCAAAATTTTGGAAGTAAATTTTGAGTCTTTTTCATAATAAACCAATTATATTTGTTTTTTTTTCCTCTCTTTCATTTCATATTTATTTTCTATGCTATTTTCTATTTTTTGTCTCTTTCTAACTTTACGTTCTCGTGCGTACATTTTTCGAATCATTCTTATATATATGTCATTTCAGATCAATAGGCTTTCAATTTACAGTTCAATAACAGTATTGCCATAATAAAAACAAGATATTCATTTTACTATACATAATTCCGAGTGGAAAAACGTAAGAGACAGAAATATTAAATAAAAAAAAAAAATTAGAAAGATTGTTAAGTAGACTATGTCAACTTTAGGATAAAATTAACATAATACAAACATCATTGTTTCTGTTATAGATGTTACTTTTGAGTAATTTACGATGACAACACTAACTAATAAATTACAACTGTCAAAAAGTTACTTAAAATAACGGGTATTTCTATCATTATTCATTAAAAATGCGGTCAGCAATTTTTTGTATTCGGATGATTGTCAGATGGCACATGTAATACTAAAATAAACTTCGTTCGAGTGACTAGAAGAAATGACATTAAAATAACTTTGAATTTTGAGTGACAGGAAGAAATGATAGGAAAAAAATTGAGTGATACTTGTACTAGGGATATATATCATCCCGTTACTTTTTACAAAATTTCTGTACTCATTTCATATTCAATTACCCTCATATTAAATATTATATTCCGTAAATTATAACTGCTCAAGCCCATTTAAATTTTTAGAATCTTTAGATCTCTTAGTTTTTGAGGTATCGTCCAAGCAGACCGGTAGATTTTGACGTTTTTCTAAATTTGATCCGATCCATACCTTAGAGTCTATAACAACACCCCCTTGCCTCTCCTTCACAGCGTCAAAAACGTTATGGCAAATTTAGTATACGTCTTGAACATGTTTTGAACAACAACAAAGAGCACAAGGAGTAGGAGTAGGTGGAAGAGGACAATAATTCCAATCAATGATAAGTAAAAGTCTCTAACAAACGTATTATAAAAAAAAAATAAAATTATTTTGATAAAAGTCAAGTTGAATGATATGGCAAAAAATGAAAAATGATATTTTTTTTTCATCTATAATTTTTCCTATTAATATACCAATTATATTTGATCCCCTAACTCCTACTACTTACTTAGATACTATATACACTACGTCCTACCCATATCCAAAAAATATTCTTATGGGAATTAGGATAAGGATTACAATAATACAAAAAAAAAAAATATATAAAAAGAAATAATGGAAAAGGTCCTTTTTTTTTTGGTTCTGTTATTATTATCCTTAACGAAATGATACACATATACATACAAATTATATTAATACGGTATAGCTGGTGTGTGTATATCTATAGTTGTTTGTGCAATATGAGGTCATGTGTATTTAAATAGAATCTATTCATCTTTGTACCGTACAGTCATACCTCCTCCCAACTTATGTTTTAATTTTATTTTATTTTATTTAGTAAAGCATTCATTCATCCATCGAACATAAGGAGTAATTAATTTTCTTATGAATTATAATAATTTTTTTTTTTTTTTTTTTTTTTTCGTATTTTTTCAGTAGGTTTTTGAAAGTTAACTTTATTGACCATATGATTTCAGTTTTTATTAATAGTCTAAGAATATGATAAAAATCTGGAAATTCAACATTTCCTATTTTTTTTCTCATTTTTGATAAATTCATAAGAGAAAGAGACAAAAACTGTGAATGAAAGAGACAGAATATGATAAATAAGTAATTTTAAGATATTATATATATAAATTACATTCACATCTTAAATAATATCGTCATATTTTTTAGATATTGAAAAGCTTCTTCGAATATAAGGGGAAGGCCAGAATTTGGAACACCATCTTTCAGATGAAAATAATTACAGTTATAGATACTGTTATGTATGAACAATTTGAATGAATGAAAAAGAATGAAATATAAAAAGGACGAAAAAAAAAGGACGAAATGTTAAATAATAGGTATAGGTATATAAGTATAATAATATTTTGTGCGCTTTGACATTCAGGTAAGTGGAAAAGTTAATGTGTTGATTAAAGATCACATATGTATATATTCATAAATACAATATAGATTATAATAATATTAAAATATTTTAAGATACATTTTTAAGTTACATTGAAATAATATTGCGTATATATATATACAAAATGTGTTGTATTGTATTGGATTGAAAATATAATATCCGTTAAAAAGAAAATAAATTTTTAATGAAAATGAAAAGGTAGTGAAAAAGAAAAATAGAAAGTAATTTTTCTTTTGTAATACACTTACTTAGATACTTATTGTTTTTTTATGTTGTTTTTGTTTTTTTTAATCTTAAGATTGTATTTTTCAAGTGAAAATGTGAAGAAAGCAATTAAAAAAAATATGAAAATTATTTTGAAGAATTTGAAGGCAAGTGAGTAATCTAATTGTATTGTATATTAATATACGTATTAGATGATTCTGAAAGGGAAATATCCCAAACGCTCGATTGCTTTGAAAGGAATTTAATTAATACGAAAATTTGGTGTACATGTACATATAAATGCGTATTGTATGGGAAGGGGTTCAGGAAATCAAATGAAAGTGTGGGAAGAGTAGGTTTTAACCTTTTAGAATTGGAGTTCGAAAATGAAAATATTGTGAAAGAGTTCTTGTACCGCAACGTGTTAAGGGTTTTCGGATTCTACCATTTCTGATTTTGATTTTAAAAAGTGTTTAGATCTTTCATTTCAGGTCATTGAAATCTTTCGAAAAATTTGACATTATTTGTTAATTAATTGCATTTAATCAAACTTTCTGATCAAAAAGATTAGTAATTGATAGGTCTGTTAAACGATTAACCCCACTGTCAAGGGGCAACGTAAAATATAAAATTTAAAGTTAATCTTTTGGTCAAACCGTTATTGATGGAGTTGGGTAACCGAATTTTTATAGATTCTTTCAAAAGTTTTCAGGAAGCTCTCTGTCAGCAGCGAATTAACGGAACTTTTAGAGTTTATCTTAGCACATAATTTAGTTGTATGTTTCACTTTTATATAAAGGTTTCAATTAGTTCAAAATCAAATTCAAAATCTCTTTTTAAAGTCAAAATCATTACCAAGTGCATCACGCACATATACAACATTTAGAGTCCCCCCCGCCGAACCCCTTCATTTAAGAACGAAATAACGATGAAATCTTTAAAGAGTTACTGTGTAATGATCCAGCAACTTTGCATGCACAAAATTTTATCATTTGTTGCACGATACAACTATCCCAAAGTATTTAGTTTTATAAGAGCAGTACAAGAGCCTTATAGTTGGTTATAGAACTAAAATTGAAATTGATAGCTCTAAAGTATTAGCTCTAGAACAGCATTAATGCTATTATAGAGCTTAATTTCATGCATATGTTAATAGCTTTCTGAATATAACTAGGTCTCAAAGTTTATTATTATTTTGTTTAATTTATTATATAACAATTTATACATAAAAGATTTATATTATATGTGAATGTATGTAACTGGAAATTTAAAATTCCAAAAAATAAAGAAATTTTCGAAAGAATTTCTTAATAATTTTTTTTATAAAAAAATATTTTAAATTATTTTAATAGAAAGAAAATTTGATGAAAATTTAATATTAATCATCAAAAATTTGTTAAATTAAGAAGAAGAAAATTCTACAATATTAAATCTTCTAGAAAATATATTTTTAATATTTCCTTTATTCATTTCTAGTTATTAAAATAAATAACTTTAAAGTTAACACTAACTACTATTCTTTTCTTATAACTTCAATGGTTTCCATTTTTAAATCATAAATTGTAAGTATGAGCTTTCATCTCTGACAATGCTGAGTTCAGAAACTCGTCCTTTAATCGGTTATTTCATGAATTTCCTTTGAGAGGATATCACCCTTCACCATCCTGGTGCGTCTAATATAGAAGTTTTTGATAAATCTATAAAACTTTCACCAATGTGTAGTTGGATGCTTTATACAAAAAATTCGTTTTAGGCATAGTATCTATATTTAATGTGGGTTTCATTTCCATGTCTGTACAGCTTGATGGATAGCCATATCACAAAGTTGAAATAAGTCCCGATGATCCTCAAGAATCAGATTCATCTTTGACTATCTTTTTAGTTTTTATCAAGGGTTTACTTTAATTAACCTACCGTCCAATCAACCATTTTTTCAACCAAAGCATACCCTTGTGACTTTCTATTAGATTCGTTGTCGCTGTACCTCTTATCGGTGGATGAATACATAAAATGCTAGTTACATTCAGCAAAAGTTATCCGACTGATGACTTAGCTAAAATGATTGGGGAAAATTGAACAGTGCCTAGGTACTCATGCACCAACCCAGGCACAAAATGGAGGTAACCAGTTTTTCACTCAGCTCCGGTAGGAATTAAAAATATTTCAAAATAAGGATTTAGCAAGCAATACAACGTTCAAGTAGGGTAAAAAAACTTCAATCTTAGTAATCATCATTTGTAAATGAATACATATATTGTAAATAAATAAATTTTAAAATATTTTCCAAAAAAAAAAATGTTTTTTTTTTTTTCTGAGTAAATTTAAATAAAGGTTTGGTAAACCTTTAACAAATAATTAAAATAAATGTGAGTATTTGGATTACATTTATTTTAACATATGGTATTGTTTATTTTAACAAAAGCTTATTCGTCTGAAAATCTTTTAAATAAATGTATTTTATTTTTCAATTTGATTTTAAATATAAAATAAATATTAAATTTAAATATTAGCATCATTATGAAAACCTTGAATTTTAAATACAAAATAATATTTATTTAGAAAAAATATTAATACAAAAAATCATATTCCAAGATTTCCAATTACTTTCTTTGTTATTCAAGATAAATTTCTTTATAAAAGTTCTCTCCCTTATAATTTATCTTTTTATTTTATTCAATTTATCAAAAATTTAGATTATAACAATGGCTGCAGATATTTTATGTAATCATTTCAAAAATCAAAGCCCAAATTCTAATGATTCCAAACTATTTTTATTTTACATTAACATTCTAAGTTCAACAAAACAATAACTAATTGTAAAACCTGTCCTCATATTGTTTTTTCCAATTTCTAACTGTAAAACCTGTACTTATATTCTTTTTTCCAATTTGTAACGGTAAAACCTGCCTTTATATCGTACTACCAAAATTACAAGGAATTCTGTCATAATTACAATACAAATGACTACTGAAAATTAAAATAATAAACCTTTTTTAGTAGTTAAAACCTACTGTACTTTATATTGTATTCATTTTATTTTAAAAGTAAAGTTTAATATTTTAAGTACTTAAGTATTATTTAACTAAAAATTTATTTAAGTCCGGTAAAAAATTAACTTTAAATAAAAGGTATACTTTTGTAGCCCATTTAAAATCCTACATTAAATTTTGATTAAATCCGAGCAGGTGTATTTAATTATTTTACAAGTACTTATCTGTTTTTGATTAATAAGTCTTTTGATTACTTTATTTTTAATATCTTTTTTAATAAATAATTAAATAATTTCCTGAAACTTCCTTAAGCTTTTATACTTATTCAAAATTTACTATTAATTTATCATTATTATGCAAATTTATATTATGTAAAATATAAATGCATTTATACATACACATACATATAGTATATTTATTAATTGTAGTCCTTAATTAATTTAAAATTACTTGAATTGAAAATATAATTCTTGTCAATAAGTATTTTATTAAAAAAAAATTAAAATCAAAAAGAAAATTATTATAAATTATAATAACCGGAAATGATATTTCATTTGAATAAATATTATTTAGAATAATTTTATTAATTAAATTTACAATTTTTTCCATTTTACTGAAAATTGTGGTAGTTCAGTTAACAGAGTACATGCCTATGTATTCTTTTATTCTAAGAATTTTTATAATTACATTTAGGAGTAATTGATAAACATATAAGTTATTAATTTATTATTAATAGAGTAACTTGTTGGATTCTCCAGTACAATTCTTAAAATTTTAATTGAATAGTTCCTGATTTTTATTCCCCAAGCTTCCTTCCCTAATCCCTATTCTAAAAACCAAACTGCAGATTTGTATCAAAAACACTATCTTAAATTTGGATTAAAGACGGCGAATGAAATTAGTGCGTTAAAGTCACACAATATCCAAATAAACTCCGTGGAGTTTCAATAAGTGGTTGATTATCGATGTGTTCCACTGCTCCTCAAAAAAAACGTCTCAGAAATTCATTTAATTTTAAAATAATTTTTGAATACTAATTTAAACAACTATCTTATATTTGTGTTCTTTTTCCAAATTTGTTGAGGACATAAAAAGTTGGGACGGTGAAATTGGAAATTTAACGGAATTATAAATTTAAATTTACAAACTAACTAGAACTAGAATATTAAAAAGACTAAAAAACTTAATAACAACAGCAGGCAGCATTTAATATTAAATTATATATTTCTTCAAAATTTGTTCATCCAATTTATTTATTTTCAATTAAAATTAAAAAGTGCCAACTGTTAGGCTTATAAAACTGTCTATCTAGCATTTGCTGGTCAAATTCAGGTTTTTACTAAATATATTCCGATATTTACTAAATATATTCCGGTATTTACTAAATATATTCAGGTTTTTGATAAATATATTCAGGTATTTACCAAAGAAATTCCGGTATTTACCAAATATATTCAGGTTTTTGATAAACAAATTCAGATATTTTTTTTTTAAATTCAGATATTTTTTTTTTAAATTCAGAATTTTTATTTTAGTCTAAAAAAAAATTTCTTCAATAACAAAATTAAAAATTATTCAAAATTACAAAAAAAAATATTTTCATAAATAACAAATAAAAATTATTCAAAATTACAAAAGCAAACATTTTTCATTAAGAAAAAAAAAAATTATTCAAAATTGCAAATTATGAATAAAAATTAAAAAAATATTTTACAAATAATTTTATATCATTTCAATATAAGTATTTCAAATCAGCTAAGGTTTTCTCCTGCAATAGCTGGACCAATTTTCATTATCATATTAAAAAACCAATTATTGCAATCACAAGCACCTATTGAAAGAACCCCTTGACCTATTTCATAAAGCAAATCATGCTGACCTGGCACTGCTAAAGATTGTCTAACGCATAATTTTATTTTTGAAAAAGCGTTCTCGATGGGGTTTAACATCGGAGAATAAGGTGATAAGAACTGTAGGTTTAACTCAGGTGTTAATCCTACAAGTTCGCGAACTGCAGGTGTTTTGTGGACTCTGGCGTTATCCATTATGAGTAAACTGTCGCTCAATCCTAATTCTGCTAATTTTTCTTTTAGCTCCCTAATAAAAATACAGAACCTTTCAGAATTAGTTGTGCCTGTAAACAATAATATATATATATGTTAAAAATATAATAGTTTAAAATAGTCAATAATAATACCTGCCGAAATTAAGGTATAGTGAATAATACGTTCATTATTCATCGCAGCAATAAGACTAACATTTCTACCCCTTATTGTAGGTACAATAACTTGCGCCCTTGTGCCCTTTTTGGATCGGGCCTGCGATCTTCTCAAATGTAGATTGAATCCACATTCGTCAACAAATATTATTTTTCTCCTATCTTCTGGAGCATTACGAGAGAAACTAATAGCATATTCTTTACGTTTTGCTATTGTTTCTATTGAATTAAGTCTGTCTAGTTGAAAACTAGCTAATTTTAAAGTTATTTTTAATTCTGTAAGTCCTCTATTAATTGTAGTTATGGAAATATTAATATTTTGCATTAATAATTTCCTCTGTATTTCTTTTAGTGTTATTCCGGGGTTATATTCTACTTCTTTTTCTATCAATTCTAAAATTTCTGCCGACAGTTTTTTTTGTCTTAATCCCCCTCTTTTTTTCAAGTCTAGTTGATAATCATTTTCTCTATACCTGTATTTTTAACAAAAAAATTGAAATTGTGGAAATTGAATTTATAATATACACGTAACAACATAAATAATTAACTATACTGACTTTTTTATAATGCTAAATGCAGTTTTTGAATTAATTCCTACTTTTGTAGCTGCTGCAGAAATTGATTCACCTTCTGAATACAATTTTACAAGCAGTTCTTTTTGTGCTCTTGTAATGCAAGAATATTTTTGATGATTTCGACGATTTGAATTTAAATTTAAACTTTCATCTAAAGTACTTGCCATATTTTGAAAAATCAGCCACAATATTATTTGAACTTTACACTTCAAATTAAATGATAAGAATACTACGTTAATACTTTTAGAAATTTTTTGGAAAAATTAATTTATATTTATATAAATTATTTAATTAGAAAACAGGTTATAGTAGTAATATTTTAATTCCTTGTAATTTGATGCTATTTCTGCAGAGGTATAAATTACAAAACAAGTAATGAAATTTGTGAAGGCACATTCTCAAAATAAAATATAAATAATTATTATAAAACCAGTTTTCTAAAAAAAAAAATTATTGATAGGGTGCTCTCTAAAGTCTAAAGAACATAATATTATTATAAAAAGTCGTATTGAAACTGTTTTCCAATTTCTTTTTCTATCCATAATTTCATACTTTACCTTTAAAACATGTTATAATTTGGAAAAAACTACCAGTAGATTTAAAAAAAAAGTACTTAATAATAGAAAAAAGTAAACTAAAAATTTTTCAATTAATGTAATTAAGAAAAAAAAATTTAAAATTTAATATAATTTAAAATTTTATTTCAATTTTAATTTTGGATTTTTTAATGCAATAAAGTATAATATGCAATGTCTTTTTATGTTAGCTAGTTTTTATACCTCTTTTCTTGATTTTATTTTGTTATCTCTTTCGACATCAATTAATAATATGTTAATTTTTTTTTTTGTTTATCCCTTATGCCACCGATGAGGATTGAATTAAAACTAAACAATACCTAAACAACAACTATTTTTAGCCATACTATTTTTTTCAAGTGCAGAAACATTTGAAACGAGAATACGATATTAAAGGTCTTTAAGAGAATTAAAATAAAGTAATAATATGTATCAAAATTTGAAAATTATTTTTGTTCGATTTTTATAATAATTTTTTCCGAAATAAGTTTGAATAATTTTTATTTGTTATTAGTGAATTTTTTTTTTTTTAATTTTGAATAATTTTTAATTTTGTTATTGAAGAAATTTTTTTTTTAGACTAAAATAAAAATTCTGAATTTAAAAAAAAAATACCTGAATTAAAAAAAAAAAATATCTGAATTTGTTTATCAAAAACCTGAATATATTTGGTAAATACCGGAATTTCTTTGGTAAATACCTGAATATATTTATCAAAAACCTGAATATATTTAGTAAATACCGGAATATATTTAGTAAATATCGGAATATATTTAGTAAAAACCTGAATTTGACCAGCAAATGCTAATCATGGGTGCATATTGGAAACCCTTTGGACATATTATATTCTTATAACTAAAACTGATCTTAATGAATTCCACATGAGATAGTACTAAGTCTTTTAACATCTTTGAATTTTATATTAGATTATAAGGTATTTGTCAGTTATATCTGTGAGTTATATTAGTAAATTAAATTATTTTTTTATATTTTATATTTGTTTATATATTGTGATATTATTATATTTTTTATTTATAGAAGAAGGAAATATCCTGATTTTGGGAGTCGATGTTTAGAAATTTGACATTTTGGGATTGAACATTTTGGGAATAACATTTAGGAAATTGAAAATTTTGGGGAGTCAACATTAAGGGGACCAACATTTTGTGAATTGACATTTTGGTAATCAACATTTTGGGAGTCGATATTTTGAAAATCAACATAACAAAACAATGACCCACACTTTAAACCGTACACTATACACTAGACAGCTATAAACTTAAGGACTACATACAAGTTAATACATAAATTCGCATATATTATGTAGCTATCAAAATTCTTAATATTCCTTATATTAAAATGTTTCTATTCCAAATTCTAAAACGTGTTCGAAATTAGAAATACTTTATAGTGCTATTGCGATTAACAACAATTTTAAGTTAAGTTGTTTATTACACAACACCACCCAATGAACAACACAACCAAATTCTTTTATTGTGAATAACAACTTCAACAGTTGTAAAAAGGTTGTATGTCATAAAAGTGCTGCCATTGCCATATTACAATTTTAATTGTAAAAACTGGTTTTAAAGTATCAAAGTTTGAATAATTTATGTACCTTTTCAATTAAAATAAGTTGTTTTAAGCAAAACATTTTGAATATCTTTACTCCGTTAACATAACATACCAAAGATATTGTTAAAAAGGGGAATTCCTTTGTTTATTTAATTAATCCTTTATTTTTTATTTACTAGACAAGGACAAAAATTTTTTTATTAGCTACTTTCCCACTTTTACAATTCTAAATCAAGTGCTTTTATATACTTAACTTTAACAGTATGTACAGACAACTGGTGTTAAAGTGTTGTCACTTTTAAGTTGTCTCAAAGAACATAATTGTAAAATTTTGTCAATGGCAATAACTATGTTTGGACACAACTCTACTTAAAGAATAGGTTGTGTAATTTTGACAAATAATTAGGTTGTGCTGTCAATCATAATAGAGAATCACAACAAAGTTGTTAATGACAACCTTTTTTTAGGTTGTGTTGTAAATCACAATAGCACCCTTAATTATTCCAATAGAAAGGAGGCATATCATTACAACTAACCCACCGAGTTTCAAATTAAAATCAAAAACCTTTTATACAATTTTAAATATAATTAAGATAAAAATTATTATAATAATGACAATTTAATTTAATCGATTTTATTTAATTATAATCAAAAATATGTAAAATAACAAACAAATAAATAATAAAAATAATAAGAATTAAATTAAAAAAAAAAATAATAATAAAAATGAAAAGAATTTAAAAAAAAAATGTAATGTTCGATGACGCGTTTTGATTTAATAATTTGAATCTTTATTGATAAAGATTTAATTAAAAATTCCACTTAAATACAAAACATTTTTTTTTTTATTTATTTTTTATTTTATATTCAATTTAATGCAAAAAATAATAAAACTTAATTTATTTTTTACAAATAAAAAAAAAATTTTCCATTAAAAAACAAATATTATAAAAGAATATTATAAAATGTTAATTATTTAATTTTGTGTTAAATTCTGTGGTTAAACTTCAGATTACTTCTGTTATTTAATTTTTTGTAAAAAATATGTATCTCATAAATTTTTTTTTTTTTTTTTTTTTTTTTGTATTTAAAAATAAAAGTAAAATTAAATGAATATAAATGTAAAATATATGTAATATTTATTTTTGTAAATATTATTTTTCAGACTTTAGAATTTTAATTTAAATATGAAAATAAATTATATTAATTAATATGAATATTAAATACCATAAAGGTATTTAAAAATAAATATATTTTAAATACTTTCATGATCAAATTTTAATTCCTATCAGTATTTCAAAATATTAATACCACTTCTTAACTGTTAATCCTTTCAATATAAAAAGAAAGGTTCCAATGTACTTTCACAAGATAGCTTTAAATTACAGCTACCACGTTGCTTCAGAAACATTTCAAAACTTTTCAAATTGAAAATAAAAGGTATCAATAAATGCGAGTACACATAGTATTCAACAAAAAAAAACACTGAGATGAGTGAAAACCTATACAAGGTGGGCAGCTTATTCTTCCCTCTTACCTCTTTTAACATCAATACTAATTTTTTTGGAAAGACTTGATCCAAACTTCGTACATTCCATTAGAAAAAGTATCAACTAGAAATATCGCACTTTTTAAAGGATACATCCATATCAAAGGATATAGATGAAATAGTGATAACACCATAATTACACATTTAGGGGTTGGTATCAATTTTCTTATGAAAATTATATGGCATATTATACATTAAGTAAAGTTTGAAAAAAAATTTATTTGTTGTTGTTGCATTATATGAGGAATAGTATACTAACAAATTCTAACAACTAGGGCTTGCAGTCCATTGCCCTTCCCACTTGAAATATGCTTTCTATTAACTTATAAGTAATAGAAAAATCTAAATATAATTAATGCAGTACCATTACATGATATTCATTACTTTGCAAAGTACCAGTATTACTTAAATTGCGATAATTACAAAATATAAGTACATATAAGTAAGAGAATCAAAGAAAAAAATATTTGTACTTGTATTTTATGAATGAAAATAATTGTAAAATACTTGAACTATTGAATTCTTGACACTGAAGTATTTCTGGGTACTTAATTACTTGAAAATACTTAATAATCAAAAACTAATTACAAAAATAATTATATTCAAAACTTTATTATTTTCTGGAAATTACAAGTATTTTTATTTGATTCTTTTACTTATGCTTCGTTTACTTATTCTTATATTTTGTAATTATAGCAATTTAAGTAATACTTGTACTTGGCAAAGTAATCAGTAAAATTTTTAAGTACTTAATACTACTACTTGAAAAAGTAACGGGAATCAAGTAATGGCATTGTATTTGTCCTGGTAATTGATATACACAGATACGAACTTAAGTAATCAAGTAATCATTTAAGTAATCAATCTTTGTAGATTTTTATTTGGAACTTAACACATTTTTCGTAATTTACTAAAGTTGGTTAATTAGCAATTAAATAAAATTAAATACATTTTCAGATAGAATCTTTTGATTAACATTAAAATGATTCTTCAATATTTATATTCGATTCACCTATTAGTTTCACTTACTTTAAAAATAATTTAAAAAGTTAAAACGTCCTTAAAAAATTCCTTCAAAATTCCCTAGACCCTAATTGTACTTAGCTTTTAAAGCAAAATTAGGTCTCCTCATGCATTTCTAGGTACTAGAAAACTGAAACACTAATTTTCCTAACATACAGTACAGCCCTTAATATCATATAAAAATGTATTTTATGTCCCAATTTCTGTACCGTCCAATAAAAAGCTTATCTGAAAAAAAAATCATTCACAATAAGTTGTACAAAATCTTCTTTAAAACTTTCTTTAAAAAGACGAAAGATAATTTATGCGTGATAATTTTATGATTTACAGTCTAGTAAAATTCATTAAAATTTAAACTAATCTAAAACAAAAACTCATGGGAATTAAATTCAAAAAAAGAAAATAAAACTTTTAAAAAAAATATGAAAGTAATAAGTTATACAAAATAAAAAGAGTCATTAACATAAAACAATAATTACAAAAAAAAAACAGAAAGACATTAACAATAAGAAAAAGTTATAAAATAAGTAATCAGATTAACTTTTACCACAATACAACAAATATCGCATTAAAGTAATAAAAAGAAGTGTAGTAAAATAAACACGGAAGTGCGTAAATAAAGCATAAGAGTAATAAAAAAAGTTCAAATACAAATAAAATAATTTTATATTAAAATTGCAAAAAAAAAACCAAATTACTAAAGATAAATATAGTCAGTACATCTGTAAGATACATGTAGTGCCTATAAACTTAAATGTCTAGAGAGCACATCACTATCTACTGATTAGATTACAATTAAAAGCAAACTCATAAAACATATAAATGATTTTAAACTATCTTGGTAAAATATTTAAGAGATGAATATTTTATACTCTGACTACTATACAGGAAGTGCAGTTATTCAATATCATCCCACGTGGAAATATCTAAGTAGTACTTTATTGGACATAATCATCTGTTTTATGTCAGAATAGCAATAGATTGGAATCTACTTTAACATATTTAACTCCCTAGAGTAAACAGTTTTTTAATTTACAAATTGTCATAAAAAATCGATTACCTTCAAGCTCTCCTTTAACTTGCTTCTTCTCATCCCTTTCTTATCTTATTTCCTTAGTCACAAAACAACACCACATATTTCCCATTTGCAATTTATGAATTTAAAATGTCTAAAAAAATTCAAGCAAATCTGTTATACATGTTATATATCTGTTATACAGATACTAAAAATTAGGCCACTGCCCTCAATTCCAAATTTATATATTAAAACTAGTTAAGTATAGCTAATATTTATATTAAAATTAAAAGCTCCGAAGCTCCAAAACATTTTCTGCCAATGGTAATCAATATTAGACTTTAGTCTTTTTAAGCGCATAGAGGAGGGCCCCGACAATTAAATCTTCAGCATCAAAATCTGGACTATATTTTGTAAAAAACTGAGTTTTAAATATTGGCCAAAATTGTTTTTTTATTTGTGGGATATATATTATCATAATAAATTTTGTTGTTTCTAACCCCTAAAATGGAACAAAATACCCTTAATTGGTATGGAATGAACCCAATAAAAAAGTCCTAAATAAAAACCAATATGAGGTAAACCCCCTCGCGCTGAATTTCCTGTATATAACATATTTTACATTAAATCTTTTATATATAATCAAAATTCCTCAATAGGTGAAAGCTCCATTTAAAAAGATAAAAAGAATAGATGGGAGACAAGAAATTGAAGATTTAAAAGAAATTCAATAACTACAACCAGATTGATCAAAATAATTAATTAAGTAAAGTGGAACTCCTATAGTTTCTGCAGTTTTAAAGTAATAATGTTGTGTGAAAGTTAATTGACTATTTTGTTGAAATCGGTGTAAACTACATCCGTTTGAAAACTTCCCTCTATGTATTTTAGAAATGTAAATGTGCATTCAACAAGGGGGGTGACTATTGATTTATACTTCACAAATCCATGGGGATCGTCGAATAAAAGACTAGTGCAATGATCATAAATAAAATCTAATACAATGAGCTCAAAAACTTAGCAAATTGGACGATATTTTAATCTAATCAGACCATTTTCCAGAATGATGAAAGACTTCTGAAATTAAAGAAATTTTAAATATAATAGAAAGGTGGGTTCCTAGAAATATAGATTACTTAATTCTAATCAAAAACTCAAAATTCAGTTCTCTTCCAAAATTATTTTGAAAGTGTTATTGGCAATAAAATTATTTTCAAAATAATTTTTTATTTAATTGAAAAATTCTTATACAAAATCAACTCCTAACAATTAAAACATTTTTTAAAATTATTCAAAAGAATTTATTTAAAAAAAACTAAATTATTATTCCTGTAATACCATAAGTCCAAAAGGATATACTAAATTTGCCATTACGTTTGTGACGCAAGGAAGGTGGGGCGGGAGATTTAGACTTAAGTCCGTCCGTCTGTTCATCCGTCCACACGATATCCCAAAAAATTAAGAAGCTAGGATTTTGAAATTTTCACAAATCCGTCGGCGCTATTGAAATCAAACCACGAGTTTGAGTACCTATCATACAACTTCTTTTTTTATATGAGCATTACTCTACCACTAATGAAGCTGAGTGTCTGAAATTTTGCCGAAAATAGTTTAGTGTAATAGCCAAAGTTTCTGCAAAATTTGGTTGGTCTACTGCAGTGGATTCGAGTAGCTGCCATACAACTCCTTCTTTTGTATGAGTATAACACTACACCTAATAAAGTTGTATGTTTGAAATTTTGCCAAAAGTAATGAACCGGATGATATAATGTATATGTTACGGTCATACGGGTATCCCAGAGTTGACATAGTCTACTCTACTACACTCTTCCTCGTTTAAATAAATTTTAATTTGACTTTTTTAAATACTTATAAAACTGTTTCAGAAACAAAAAACAAACTTTCCTCTAACTTAAACTTTAATTTAATTTGGGTATATATTTATTTTTATAAAATTTTATTTTTAAGTTTTTCATTTAATTTTTCACTAAATTTCTTTATTGCATTTTCATAAAAAAAAAATTTTCCAAGGAATTTTTTTGAATTTGAAAATAAATTTAAATCTCAAGAGTCAATTATTATCAATTATATTATATAGATATATAATATAAAAACATATAGCATTTAGATTGTATATAAAGACTAAAAATACATATATACATGTTTTTTTTCAATTGAAATATTTTAAAAGGGAAATGAATATTTTTTTTACAAATTTAAATTAAATTTAAATTGAAGAATAAAGATTTGAATTTTGTCAATGGTTGTTCTGTGAAAAACTCTTAGAACTTTTGAAAATAAAATAAAATATCAATTCTACTCTGAGTACTGGATATTTAAAAAATATAATTGAAGGACATGGAAACTTTTAAAATTTATTGTATAAAGTTTAAGAATATATTTAAATAATTGTCTCGAATCTGTTCAATCTGAATGTTTTATATTTATTATGAATAACTTGGTGGTCCCCTTAGTTTTCCAAAAACACAAAGTTATGGATATTTAACGCCTGTATTAAATCAACGCTTCTAGATGACAGTGAAACCTGATACACAATTCCGAAAAATATTAATAAGATCCAGGTATTTCTAAACAAATGCTTAAAATCCATCTACAAAATCTGCTGGCTTAGAAGAATCAGTAATGAAGACCTATGGCAAATAACAAAAGAACAACCTGTGATAA
The DNA here is from genome assembly GCA_963082915.1 of Dolichopus griseipennis. NCBI lineage: Eukaryota > Metazoa > Arthropoda > Insecta > Diptera > Dolichopodidae > Dolichopus > Dolichopus griseipennis. The sequence continues at coordinate 32,211,271 of OY720442.1, read as the reverse complement.
TGCAGAAAAAGAATATGGAAATGACGATGGATTGGTCATACCATAAAAAAACCTGCCAAAACAATTGCCCGACAAGCGCTAGAATGGGACCCTCAAAGAAAACGGAGTGTCAGAAGACCCCGCATAACATGGCTCAGAACGGTATAAAAAGAAATACTAGATAGCGGGAAAAAATAAAGCAGATGACCAATAATAGAGTAAGATGGAGAGACTATGTGGAAACTTTATGCTCCCCAAGGGGAAATGAGAAAGAAAAAATATTAATTGTTTTAAATATGAATTTTCATATTTAACTTTTTGAGTATTTTTAAATCTAATTCTAAAATAAACTGTTACTTTAGGAAAAACATTATCCTGGAAAATTCCCTGGCATTTCAAAAATAAAATATGTAGCTATGTAATTTATAAAAATACCAAGAGAGCCTAAAGTATCTTCAATTTTTTATTTCTAAGATTGTAATATCAGAAAGCCAATTTAAAAAAGTCGACGGACATATTATGATTTAAAATAATTTTGATAAATTAAAAATCTAGATAAAATGGAATGAAAAACACTCAATAAAAATAAACATTCTATTTAAAACAAAATTTCCACTCAAAATAATTAAAAGTTCTCACAACCAGGGATGTGACTGTACTATAATATTTTTACTTAATTTTTTACTGAATACTTTGGTACTTCACTTTTGAAATTTTTACTTCGTTTTCACTTGACTAATTGACTCGTATACTTGGTTTGTATATTTTAAGTACCAGTACAATTGCTCTACTTTCTCAAGTACCAGTATTACATAGATTCCGATAATTACAAAATTTAAGTACATATAAAACAATCAAATAAAAATACTTGTAATTTCCTGAATATAATTACATCTTAAGTAATTCAATTACTTTTGTAATTAGTTTTTAATACTTAAGTAATTTAGAGTAATTTAGAACACTTAAGTGTCAAAAATTCAAACGCATTTAAAAGAAGGCAATCGATAGTAAAAAATCGGGGAGGCTACATGCGCCCGATCTTATTATCATAGTATTTGTAAAAAGTACTTTATGTTTTTAGTCTACAAACTTCCTATTTAGTCGTCTTGTACTACAAAAATTACATATATTTCAAAGTCCCATCCCTGCTTATAACCTTATAACTCTTTTTGAGTTCACTTTTAAACTCATTCTCTAAAAAATTTATAAAATTTTTGAACACCAAATAACTCGGATTCCTGTTATCCCCAGCATTATTTATTAGAACACGTGCCAACTAATACCTTTTGATAAAATAATCAGAAATATTGTCTCCGACATTTTTCATATTTTTTAAAATTTAATTATATCAATTAAAATTTTTTAATAATAATTCATATATTCAAAAATACTTTTGTACTCCTTGTCTAGATTGATCATCAAGTTTTAAACTTAATCTGAATTTATCGATTCACTAAAAAAAAAAAATGCTTAGTTTAACTTTTTGCAAAAATAATTTTTTTTTAAATATTCATTAAGAAAGATATAAAAATGGAATCGTAATTAATTCATTATTTCTACCAAAGGACATTTTCAATTTTCCTTTTTTTTTTTTATTTTATTTTTTTTTTGAGTCATAATCAAAACAAATTGTTTTTAAATACTCTTGGGGAAAAAAAATCTCTTAGAAATGCAAAAAATGTTTGCAATAACCACGTAATTCAGTTTAATTAACACTTTTTTATTTTTTTGCTTTTTTTTTTCTCTCAAATTTTAAAATTAACTGTCAAGGATTTTGAAATATAAATAACATAAAATTTTTTAATGAATATTTATTAGATTCTTTAAAATTTATGCAAAAAATATAAATGAAAAAAAGAATTTAAGCAAAAAATTCAAATTAAGAATTTTTCGCGAAAAATTTAATTTGATTTGGAAAAAATAAGAACTTAAATAAGAATAATAAAAGTTTCTTCTTTTTTGAGAAATACAATTTTCTTACAAATTGTTCTTAGTTAAAGGTGATGACACAATTGTCGCATTGTTTATGACATCGCTTTGACGTTTGAATTGAAATTAATTTGACATTTAGATGGGATTGGATCAAATTATGCGCATCAATTTTAGTTGGATCAAAAGCACAACTGGTGATGTTCAAGTACTAGTACCAGTCAAATACAAGTACCGATATTGGAAAATTCGGTAAATAAATACTAGTACTGATGCTGAAAACATATAAGTACCAGTAAAAGTACTGAAAAATATATAAGTACCAGTAAAAATACTGGTACTCATTAGTAAAAATACTGGTAAAAAAGTAAGTACTCACCAGTAATTTTCCAGTATTTCAGTAGGGTTTAATATTATATGAGTTTCAATTTCCAAATGGAATTGATCTTTAATACTTAATATTTAAAAAATATTCTAAAAGTAATCGTTTCTTAATTATTTATATTTCTCTCAATTTTCAAATTTCACAACATAACACAATAAATATTGGTTAATATTGGAGGTAACTGATTGATACTTGAAGGTACTGATTGATACAAAAAAAGTACTAGTTGATACTGCTTAATACGATACTGAAAAAATTCCAGTAATATACTGTAAAAATACTTGTAGATATACCAGTACCAGTATTTTTACTGCTATTTGTATTTTTATCAGTAACAATATTTGAATTTTAAATATATTTTCAGGTATTCCAGTACTACTGATATGCTTATTTAAGTATCAAAATACTTAAAATTCACGAGCTATTGTTAAAAGTAATGAACTAATGATTTTGTCATCTCTACACCATCGCTTTGAGTTTAACAGTAGAGTAAAGTCATTATTAATGGTGATTTGTAATGTGATTAAGAAAAGATAAAATAAGAGTTCGAGCCCAACGATATTTACAGAAAATCTGAATAGAATCAATTACCATTTGTCATAGAATTTAAGTTGATAGCATAACAGCAATGTAAAATTGTAAATCATGTATAAAGGATATTTTATAAACATAGTATGTATACATAGATGTAAACAAATGTCTGATCTAATTAATTTCATTTAAAAATTATAACTCACAGATAAAGAAATACTAATCAAAATATTTCTCATTAAAACTTAAAGCATAAATATAGAATTGTAACAATTACAACATATGATAATGCTCATATTCAATATTATGATTAGTATTCAATCGTATATGGAAATTATAAAATTCAATGAATTTATATTACATGTTCAGTACTTTGCTTGTGGCTTCTACTATTATTCATATGCTAATACTTGACTAAGTACAAATTGCAGCGAGTTACCCGTAATAAAGTTACACTCAAGTAAGCAACATTCTTTGGCACATTTTATTTAACATTTACTTATAAATTTCAATATATTTGATAAACTTTAGCATATAGTGTTGCTGTGCTCTGTATTGAACATGGTTGTCATTTTTTTTAAATAGCGCGGACTATAACGCTACCATTGCACCATCACCTTAAAAATATTCACCAGAAATACTTAAAATTACAGAATAGAAAATCTTCTATATAAAAAACGATTTTAAATCTTCTTAATTTTACTTAAGGAGTTGAAAAAAAAATATCCTTCAAAAAGGACAAAATGATTTATTCGTTTTTTTTTTAAACGGTTTAAAAACGATTAAAAAACGAATTTTCCATTAAAATAAAAAAAAAATTAATTAAAATAACAAATTTTATTTTAATAAATTTTATTTAAATTGTTTTACTTAACAAATACCATTTTTGTTTTTGAATAGCAGTGTATAGAATTTATACATTAAATAATTTTAAATCTGGAACATTAATTATTGAGATATTACAAGCTGTTTTTTTAATTCAAGGACAGTAAATTGAAGTTAGATTCAGTCTATGAGAAGTAATACATTGTTTTAGAATATCGTCTTTACTTTTTAAATATCTTATAGTTTTTTAAATATACATTACATACAAATGTATAAGAGAAGTATTTTATTTTATTCGTAGAAACTCTTTTCTATTTGTATTTTATAAATGAGTATAAATAAGAGCCAACTATTTTGGTTTTTTCAAAAAATTCACTTGAAAAATAATTCTAAGGGGAAACTTAAGTAGTTTAGAATAGAAAACCAATTAAATTTTATATACAAAGAGTATATTTTCAAAGAAACGTTTATACAAAATAGTATTTCCATAATATTAATAAACCTATAGGCGTTTCCTTATAAATTTCTCGTAAAAGAATTTTAGATGCATAATAAAAGTATATAAAGTGCCTTGGTTGCCTGAGATTCTTAAGCAGGAAAATTTCTTTAGATCTCCAATTCTGCTTTAAGTATATTAAAACCTATATTCGTCCAAGACTTGAATATAGCTCTCACAAATTTCTGGTGCATTCAGCATCGCTCTTCAATATCTCAATAGGATACAAAAAAGAGCAATGACGTCACAAAAAACTTAACAACATTAAGTCACCACTGAAATGTAGGAGCTGCTTGTCTGTTCTATAAACACCTAACAGGTTATACTTCAGAAGAAATTGAAAATAATATGCCAAAATTCCAACCTTTTCGATGTAATACAAGCTTTTTCGAACTATAATTTTAAAATATAGGTATTCTTTTAAAAATCGTACCTCCAAATTGTAGATCGTAGCACCTTATATGTTTCCCAATACTTATGATTTAGAATTCAAGAAACGAAATCAACTTATTCCCTCGACGTTCTTCATTATGCCACTATGTTTCAGCAATTATACTGCGCAAGATAATTGGGTGCTAATTATATTATACTTGTCAAGATACCGGATCTTGGTTCGACATAGGAAACTCACCTAAGTACCAAAAGTTAATGAAATTTTTATGTTAAATAAAGTTTTAAACTCATTTGTATTAAATAAAGTAATATACGATTTCGAAAGTCCCGATTTTTGTTAGTATTCATTGTGCACCTTGACCCACTTCCAATTTCCAAACCTACTCCGAATATTTTCAATTATAATAGATTCTTAACAAAATACTCAGATGTCCTGAATTGTGTTTAATTTAGTTTGACTTTAGTTACAATATTCAATCGTATTTAGAAAAACTTGAGATTTTCCAATTTAAAGATTTTCCAATGAAAACACATACATAATATATATCTACATATTTATATATATATAAGTAAAAGATTAAACTACAAAATCAAAAAATAAATTAATGAATATAAAATTAATTATAATAGAACAATGTACAATATAAAACCATAATAAGTGGTTTTGCATGACCCAAAAAACAAAAGAATATTCAAATTAGTTTCATATCAACGTCATCTTTATTCACAAAATTCAATTAAAAATGCAAATGAAGATTGTGGTTTCTTAGAGACAACAAAAAAAATAATCCGTCAAAAAATTAACATTGACTTTTGAATGAAACTATAAACTATAACTAATTCAATTAAATATTTCTGTATGCACAATAATTTTCAAAACCTTATAAATTTAAAATATATGCATAAAATACTTTAATTAAAAAATTTTTTTTTATAAAATTAACAATTTAGACAATTTGTAATTCAGTTTAAATATAATTTGGTTATTATAATAAAATGTAGAAAATATATGATCTTAAAACTGACAAGCTTTATACAGATTAATAACCTCAAACAAATTTTTTGACCCAATATACGACTAGTCCTGAAAGTTTGTGATTATATTAACATAATTTTTGTATCAACATAAGTTCACAAATGCATGAACTTGGAGAAATAATTAAATTAAAAAAAATTAACCCTAAAATTATGCAAAAATTTTAAATTCAAAAGAATATTTTCAAATGACATCCTAAAATTATGTAAAAACGGATAAATTGAAAACAATGTCTTATTTTGTATAGGAAAGCATATTAGGGGCTTTCGTGGGGTAGAAGTTAAGTACCTGACGTATCAATCGAGAGAGATTGGTGGCTTTCCTAAGGAAAATTACTGCAAAAGTACTTTTCATAACAATTCTCCTTACGATCTAATATAGTAGTAATTGTATAATACAATTAAATATATATAGATAATAAATAGTTTTGGTATACTCTAATTACAGTATCCTAACCTTAGTGGTCTCTGTAAGTTGTGATTGCGGTATCATTTATAATATAAATAATTTGTATCCTAAATGTATGCAAAACTTTTAAATACAAAAAATATTTTCAAACCAGTCATCCTAAAAATATGCAAAAAATGTTAAATTGAACACAACGTTGTTTTACACAAGAAAGCAGTATAAATGATTATGGGGAGAAATTAAAGTCGATTATAAAATTTGTATCGTACATACAGTAAAGAAAGCTTCCTCGAAATAACGTTTCTTAATAATTATTAGCTCTCTATAAGTATGAATCTATAGATAAATTGATTAAATTTTCTTTAGAATTTATTTTTAAAGAAAGTTTGGTTTAATATTTTACTCTTAATTAAGGAAAAGTTTGCACAAATACAGATCAAAGGATATTTATAATTAAACCTACAAGTAAACTAACGATTATATGCATTTTATTTATTTGTTTGTATATAAAACGTTAAATAATTACCATTATTTAAATTAACCAATTAATTTAAAACGAAACTAATAAATAATGCAATAAATATTAGTTATTTATAGTTACTAAGAAATTCAAAATTTTAATAGTTGACAGTATTGACTTTAACCACATACTTAATTAATTTTAAATTATACAAAATATATTGTGACACTAATATTAAAAGACACTTTAAACCCTAAAAAAAAAACAATTGTATAAAGAATTATATTATCAATTAATAATTAAATTCAATTTTGAGAATTAAACTGTCATTAACATACCTTAATATTTAATTTTTTCCGAATTTATCACTATTTTCTTTACGGTCTAGTAATTAAGTTAATTATAATATTCTTTTAAATTACATAATAATTATTTTAATATTAAAAACTTAACACTTAATTATTTTATTATGCAATGGCAATAAAAACTGCATATGTGATTTGTATTATATTGAAGTTAATTGAATTTAATTAAAAAATAACTTTAAAAATAGCATACAAAGATGTGACTTGCGTTTTTGAGTTTAAAACAAATTAGAATGAAACTGGTCTGGTTGCCAAACTATCCTGTATCCCAAAAAAAGTGATAAACAAGGGAAAAAAGGGAAAAATAAGGCAACCGGGAAATTTTAATCAAATTTGGGTATTATTTATAACCTTCATTCTCAAATGTATGGAATTCGAAATTTGTAGCAGGATAAACATGAAATTAGATAAATTTCATCCAAAAATTATGCAAAAATTTGAAATGAAAACGAATATTTTCAAATGATTTCTCCTAAAAATATGCAAAAATTAGTCAATTGAAAACAATAATTTTTCTGTATAAAAAAGAATTTCTGAGAGCATGTCGACTTAGGAAAGCCAGAAAGGAAAACCAACTTTCCTGGCTTTCCTCAATATGTTGAGAAACAATATAAGACCTAAATAGCATAATGATTCTACCATAAATATAAATTATAATAACTCGATATATTTCGAAATAAAACTTATTAAAAAGTCAAACATATGTTACAAATTTTAACATATTTATCATTTTGCTATCGAATTCAGAAAATCTTTAACAAGCTATTAAGAATTCAACTTCAAAAGTCCTAAATTTTCCAAATAGGAGGAATTCAAGATGAATTATATTTGATAACAAGCATTTTTCATATATATTTTGAATTATAAATAAAATTCAATTCTGCATTCAATAAACCCAATTTCAAAATACTTTAAAATATGCTCCGAAATTCCCTTTTTTTCCAAGCCTTCCTTTTCCTTTTTTTTCCTGTATTTATCCCAGTTTATATTTACATTTAAAAAAAAAAATATAAATACAAATTCAATTGAAATTGAAATCAAATACAAAAATAAATAAATATATGTAGAGAACTTTGAAATCAAAATTGTATAATAAAATAAAAAAACAAAAATTTAATCATATAATTATATTACTAATATTATTATAATTTTGTTTTCCAAATATTCTGGAATAAATATGTCTTTCTATGGGAACTTTAAAAATGCAATCCTTTAGAAAAACAAATACAAAAATTGGTTTAAAATATTGGGGAAAATCCTGAAATGAAAGGAATATATAAGGCAGTAAATTCTCATCAGTACAAAATTTGTTGAAAAGCAATGAAAATTGTTATTCAATGCTCCCGGATTCGAACAGTTTTGTATTTGTTTGTTTATTTTTTTTTTAAATTCTCTTCAATATTTTTTCTTAACTAGAATTTGTATTCTAGTTTTTTTTTATTTATTTTTTAAATATTTTTCTATTTTTATTTTATCTAGCAAAATTCCAATTGGATATTGCGAAAATAAAACGTGATTAGAATGTCATACTCATCTAAAATTCAAAAACAAAAAAAATATACAAATACAGTAAGAGAAATTATTTATATAAAATATTTGATATTAATATTGTATACAGTTGTGGAAATGTGATTAATAACAAATTAAATATAATGAAAACAGTTTATTATAATGTTTCTATCCTTTGAATAGTTTTAGAATTTATAAGGCAATTTCAATTGATAGGACATAGTACTTATTAGTAGAGATTTTGAAATGAATTCTGTTGTCTAGTTTTTGGATTTTAATATTCTTAACAGTTTTAATATATTATTTTAAGTTTATATATAAATTTGCAAAAGTCCAAACTAAAATTATATACAAAAAAGAAATAATTGCTGTCTGAGTTGACGAAGATATGAGGCGAGAGGAAATACCGTTACAATACAAGGAAAACAGATGTTCTTGTACAAATAAATATAAAGGTAACTTTTAAAACCATTTCAATAACTTTAATCTGTAGATACTAGATCGAATGTATAATGAGAATAAGTTTATTGTACGAGAACGAAGATTTCGAAGTTCAAGCAAATACCATTATGTCTAAGAAGATAGTAAATAGTTAAATAACATAGACATTGTAAAATTTTTGAAAACTTGAAATATTTTGATGTAGAGATATATCAATCTTGAGTTTTTCAAAATTTTAAAACAAATTTGGTAATTAATTGTCAGAGCAGCAGAATTTGACATTTCTCAAAAAAAAAACATTCATTGCTTTAAATACAATACAGTACATTTACTTGCGTTGTTCAGATCGTCAAGGTTTGAATTCAATTGCTATTATAGATATCTGAATACAATTCAAATAAATAAAAAACAATATAAAAACAAAAATTTTGAAAAATATCCATATATTAATTTATACAACGTTTTTATTTTTCAAATATTCCTTAAAATATATTATAGTTATAATGGAAACAACTTTAAATTTTTGTTATATTAGTATAAATTAATTCTTATTATTTTTTATTGAATGAAAATAATTTTATAAACAAAAAACTTATATCTTTATTATAATAAATTTTGAAACTACAAAGATACCTTTGAAATATTAACCAGTTAAAGTAATCATTCTTATCTTGATTACTTTCATATTTTGGCTTGACAACTCGAAGTTTCATACATCTAAAATATTTATTTATATATTATTATAAATGTATATTGAAAACTGTTGAAAACAAAGTTTCCTAATCAATTTTTAATTCCGATGTTGATTACTCCGTTTAAGAAAGTAAAGTAATCATTAACTTCCATGATTACTGATTAATTTTTTTTTTTTTTTTTGCGTTTTAAAATCTAAAACTTCTAAGTATTAAGATTACCACCAAAATTATAAAAAATAAAAGTTTCCTAATTGAGTTTCATTCCGACGTTAACTATAAGGGTAAAGTAACATTATCTTGACTACTCAAAAAAAGTAATCACTCACTTTCTTGATTACTGCTAAATTTTGGATATTTTAAAGGATATATTAAAAATTGTTAATACTACACTTTGCAACACATTTTTAATTACTTTATTTTAACTACTTATTCAGGTTAAGATTAAAAGTGACATTCAATGAGTCTGTTTAGGATTTCTTGAGAGGGTTATCACTAATTTTTAAAATTGTTTTCCCCCACTGTATAATAACAAATACATATCAATAATAATATTAGAAAATATGTTTTGTTACAATCAATAAAAATAATAATAATAAAAATATTGAAGGGGGACAAGAACAACAAAAAAAAAACAAAAATTAAAAAAGAGATAGAAAATATTTAATAAATAAAAAATAAGTCAGACCCATTGGAAATATAAAAAAAAAAAATAATAAAATAATAATAAAAAAATAAAATTAACAAAAAATTCAAAAAAAAAAAAAAACTTAAAATAATAAATACTGAATAAAAAAAAGTTCAATATTTACAGTAAAATAATATACAATTCAAAAATAATAAAAATTTTAATAATATAAGAATAATATTGAATAAAGATTTATTTAAAGAATGTGGGATTTTCCATTTCTCTCTTTTCTTTCAATTTTTTCTTCAATTTTCCTTATTATTTAATTTTATTCTTATTTAATAAAATAATATAGTACAAGGTCCTTAATTTGTTTTTTCTATATCTTTTGGTCCTTAATTTTTTTTTTTGTTCCAAAAATTTTTCCTACATATTTTTTTTTTTTTTTTTGCTTTTTCAAAAAAAAATAATGGCGCATTTTCTTTTTCCCAAAGAAAGAAAAATAACTGAAAGTTTTCCTTTTATATTTTTTTATATTCAATTTTTTTTTAATATTCTGAAATTCAAGGATTTTAAAATTGAATCCTTATTAGAATGTAAAATTTGTATATTATATACATTAAAAATAAAATATATATATATATATATATATGTAAATATGATATAATACATATATATATTTAAATACACATTAAAAGAAGCAAATATACAATATTGAATAAAATGATTGCAAGGATAACGAAAACAAATCAAAAAATAAAATAAACTAAAAAAATTTTTCAAGGAATCGAATATGTCATCCACCCAAAAAAAAATTTAATTTTTTTTCTTTTTTCATCATCTCAAAATTTTTTTTCAAATATATAAAATTTAATTTCAAGTTCTCTTTATTTCATTTCGATACACATTTTTGTATTGCTTAACTGTTTTGGAATTTTTGAAACTTCATTGTACAAAGAATTAAATTTCCTCAAAAATTATAAAATTCCGGAAATTTTCTTTGAACTATTCACGTGTATTGGATTTTTTTCAAAAATATTGAGAAAAAAAATTTCTTTATTTCGATTTGAATCTTTCAACTTTATAAAAAACTGTTTTGGCACTAGGAAGAAGCCAATTACCTCACAAAGGTTAGTTGTTTAAAAACATTTTTTTAAACATTCACAGAACAATATTATTTAATTTCAATTTAAAGTCATTTCCTTTTAAATTTTCATATTCTATGTAACACTAATTTGCAATTGTTCTAAATTAATGTTACTCTCAATTTATTACTATAAAATTTTTTCAAAAATTCCACTACTAAGAACAAAATTACCCCAAACAATTTTCGAGTCTGCAAATTTTCTATAATATATTTACAAATAATGGGAATTTTCATCTTTAAAAAATTGATTAAATGTAAATTTTATGTAAAAATCAGGAAAACTTAAATTCATAATCTTTAAAATTCTTTAAAATGATACCCCCCTTCCGGGTCTACGTCATCATATTTAAAATATGCTACAAAAACAAAATATGCAAAATATAAAATTTAAAAATATGCATAATCATTTTTTGGACCGCGATTGATTGATGATACGGCAAATTTTTTATATCACTGAATTGAAATTTGATATTTATTACTGTAAAATTTGGTTTTTTTTATTATGTTTTTTTACAGTAATTTGAAGACCTTTTTGATAAAAAAAAACTCAATAACCCAATAAGCAACAACTAGAGCGAGACGAAAAGAGATTTAACGTCCCCCAAAATAATTCAATATTTTTTTTAAATTTTTTTTGTTAATTGATTTTAGTAACCAATTGTTGTGGTTTTTATGAGATACTAATTAAAGATTTGGTGGTGTTTACTTTAAAAAAAATGGTAATTTTTTTAAATTTTAATTTTTTTTTTAAATATTCTACTAATAATTTATTTGATTTAATATAAGAGATTTCAACATAAAGCTCACTGTAGAAACAAGCAAAAATCACTTAATTATCTGAGATAATTATATCGTAATCCGCGTCAACATTTAATTATCATTTCAATCGAAAATTTGCGTAGGTATTTGAAATTTTAAATTAATTTATTTTTTCATTAGCAATATTTAGATTTCCTTAATAGGGAAAATTAAAATTTCTTTTTAATATTGAGAAAACTATTTAAATCTTTTAAGAATTTAGATTAGAAGAATTGTAGTTGTTAGTAGAGATTCTGAAATAAATACACTTGTCTAGTTTTTGTATTTTAATGCACTTAAGAACATTAAAAAATATCTGAAGGTTCACTAAAAACTTGTAAATGTCCAATCTAAAATTACATACAAAAAAGAAATAAAAGTTGCCTCAGTTGACAAAGATATGGAGCCACAGGAAATACCGTTATAATATAAGAAAACCAGATATTCTTATACAAAAATCAAAGTAACTTTTTAAAGGCTTTTAACAACTACTTTAAACTATTGTTGTTACTAGATGTTACTAGCCCGCGTGTAGATTTCGAATTAGTTTATTGCATAAGGACAAATTTTTGAAGTTTAAGCAAATACCGTTATGTCTAATACTATATCAAAATGTTAAATAACATTTTTTAATAACAGAGACTTTGAAAGATTTTTGAAGACTTGAAAGTTTTTGATTTAGAGATATTTTAATCTTTAGATTTTAAATTTTCTGGAAATAAATTCTGTATTTAATTGTTAGAGCAGCAGAATTTAATATTTTACAAAACAAATTCTAACTTTAAATACAATACAACAAATTAGCTTGCGTCGTAAAGATTCAAGGTCTACAGTCTATTGCTCTATATAGGTATCTGTACACATTTCAAATAAATAATAAAATATCATAAAAATTTTAAAAAATATCCATACATTATTTTATAAAAACGTTTTTATTTTTTTTTCAAATATTCCATAAAATATGTTAAAGTTATTGCCAGAAATAAGTTTAAGTTATTTTCTCAATAATAAATAAATTTTTAATAAAATATAAAAGTAGGTGTGATTCGTATAATACATAACAAATTCATATACACATAAAAATATGTGATAAATATATGGAATGTATGGGTATATATATGTTTTATGAATATTTCATAAATATGTCAAAAACAAATTTTTTTTTTTTTTTGAAAATTTAATAAAAAAAAAATATTAAAAGTTATTGCTTTACATTTAAAAAAAAGGAAAAAAGAAAATTTTATTTTCAATTCATGTTCAATTTATTGTTTTTACCCTTAAAAATTTTTATTAAATTTATTAAATTAAAAATTTTGATGAATTTATATATATGTATGTGAGAAGAATGATAATGGTTTTTTTTACAAATGCCATATTAGTATATCTAAGGGTCTAAGGTTTTATCAATTTTCGGTTCTTGAAAGTATAGGTGTTTTCCATTAGAAAAACTAAATCCATTGAAAACTATTAAAATTAAAGACTAGAAAATCTTGGAAAAATTAGAAAGGTATTTCCTATAGAGATGCGATGGTATCTACTAATCTGGGAAAAGTATCTGTTTATTCTTGGGAAAGTTAAATGAAACAATATTATAGAAGTGTTCTGTCCTGTACTATTACTAGTGTAATCAGTAGGCTAGGAAGTAATATTACATTTCCAAAACAAACTCCTAATTAAAATTTGAATGATTTTCGAAAATCACCTATAAGATCTAAAAATCGATTAAAAAAATTTCTTACGTAAAGCTCATTTAATTAAATGAAACTATTCTAACTAACGATTCAATACAATGTAATCAATCATCAATATACTCATTCTTGATTTTTTATAACTAATCAAGTTATATTATTCATAATCTCCTTATTTCACTCTTAGCTTATATCCAGTTTCCTATGCATCCTATGATGCAAATCAATAATGCGCCTGTTATACTCCCTATTTCCCTAAATCGAATAGGGAATCTATTGCAGCGTATTATTTAGTTTGAATTCCTTCATTTCTAATTCAGTTACAACAGTTTTCCTCCAACTTATACACCTACTTGAATACTCTTCTACTTAAGATCTTTTCCAGAAAGCAAAAAAATAACTGAACAGATTTTAACTGGCGCAAAGGTTTAAATAGATTTTAATGCACTGGATAGATTTTAACTGGCGCAAAACTATATGTTCTTAAAATTTGATTACTTTTATCACTAATGATTTATTTTTAAAAATGCTGTTAGTTGTAAAAATTCAATTATCCGACTTACAATTACGGATCTTCTAAAATTTCATTAATAGCGTCGAAAAATTTAGAAAAACAATTGCAACACAATTACAGTTTCCAGAACTATACATATCCCATCAAAATGACTTATTTCATTTATTTCGAAAGAATTTAAAGACTATACTTATATAAGTATATTATATTTTTCGACAATTGCACATATAAAGTACTTATTCATTCTTAGAAATAAATAAGTACCTACTTATATTACGATAAATAGAAATAAGTGGAAATACATGTAATTTCCAAGAAAAATAAAACAATCTTCAGTTTTTAGACATATTGTACGACGTATAAATGATTCAATTGCTTCTATTATATTCCTGTGTTTTTCATCGGAAAAAGTATTTAAGAAATCGTATTTAAGAAATTCCAGTTATTTAAACGTGTATCGTAAAATCAATCGATACTCACTAAAGTTAAAACATTCATATACTGTTTATAGTATTTTTCAAAATCCGATTATCTAAAAATTATCGTTTATTTTTATAAATTTAATTCCAGTAAAAATAAGTTTTCTTAATGAACTACTAATTAATAAAGTATCTAATAGATACAACGTATGAAAATTTATTAAATACAATTAATTTGCTATCTATGCCAGAACAATTTAACTTGGAAAAATTTATAGAAATAAAGGATTTGAGTCAATCTCATTTCAGATATTCTGATAATTCAAGGCTTCTTTATAATTTTTAATTCTTATGTGATCTGCTCTCTCCTATATTATGTTTATCTTATTTCGAGCCTGATGAATCTTATATAATGTTATATTATTATTATATTAGAATCTTATACTCTACTAAAACATTTCCTATATTCTTATAATTAAATCAATTTAAAGTTCAAAAAACGAATAAATGTTAAAATTACAATTAAAGTATCTCAACAATAACCCTAAATATCTTTTACATATATAATAAAAATCAAAAAAAAAATCTTAAGAATTATTTAATTTTACAAAAAAATTTTTAAACATTTTCCTTAAAACTTACATTTTAATTATAAAATCCTTTATTTGTTTTTTTACAACTTTATAAAATGATGCCGTTGTTAATGATACTGAAGATACTGTAAATTTTTTTTTTTTAATTTATCTTTTATAATCTAAAGATACTTTTGAATTTTTTTTTTTCAATAGAATTAAAAAATATACAAATTCAAATTTTACAATATACGGAACACTTTAATTAGAACACTTAATAATTTCACTTTTTAACATTCTTTTCTAATGAATCTTAAGATATTTTTAAAACACTTTTTCTAGAAACTTTTGCTTATTTTCTGAATTTTTTGCTTATTTTTAAAATTATGTTAAATTTTATTTTTTTTTTTTTTTTGTAACTAAGATTTAATTAGAAAAACATCTTAATTTTTCATTTGTATCTTGTATTAAAAAAAAAAATTTAACACTTTTTTATAAGATTTTAGGTTTCTATGTTATAATTGCGATATTTATACAATTTTATTTTTATTTTTTTTCTTATTAATTTAAATGAAAAAACAGTTTAATTTCTTAATAATATTAAAAATCTTAAGATACAAATTAATATAATGAAAAAAAATAGACAAAAGAAAAAATAGAAAGGCAAAAATTTAAAAAAAAAACCTTGAAACACTTTTTAAAATAAAATTTTTTATTTTTTTCAATTAAATTCTTTTTATTCTTAGAAATTTATTTAAATCCTTATTTTTAGATGTATATATATATATATATATTATGTATATAGATATATATATATATAAATATATAATTTGAGAAATCTTGAAGATAAAATTTTGCTTTTAAAACTATTTTTGAATACAAAAAAAAAAAATGTTAAACCATCATTTAATTTTCCGGCAAAATAAAACTGACACGTTTTGAATTTAAAAGATTTTTCTAAATTTTTTAATTCTTATTATTGTTGTAGTTGTTAGATTTGTGTTTTTTATTTTTGTTTTTTTTTTTTATTTCATTTAAATATTTAACACTACTAAATAATATCCTGTATTAGATTGTATATTTAATATAATGATTTATATATATATATTTTTATATATATATATATAGTTGGAATTATATTAAAACTGTAGATTTATTTGAATTTTAACACTTTAGACAGTGGATAATGGGTAGAATTCAAAATAGTACAATCAAATGAGTACAATTTAAAATTTAGTATCCTTTTTTTTGTTGTTGTTTTTTTGTTTTTTTTTATTATTTATTCCTGTAGCACATTAAAATTTCAATTTTACTCAAAGAATTTGATTCAAGTAATCGAAACTTTATACAATCAACACTTTATAACACAATTATATATATATATATACATATATATATATACAAATTTAAGACCATATGTGTCCTGTATATTATTATTTTTTCTACTTTTTTCTTCAAAATAATTTTATAATTTATTTATTACTTTTTTTATTCTGTGTTTAGAGTTCAACCCCTTATTAAGGAAAATTGGGAATGGAATCAAAAGAATAATGTATCAATTGGAATAATTTGCAATGGTAAATTAGGATTTGTACATACAATACACCCTGGATTAGATTCGCTTTATTTTAAATTTTTAATTTATATATATTATTTATTATTATTGTTTTCTTGTTTTTGTTGTTTTTATTAACATCCCCACAATATCCTTCAAAAATGATGTTTTTAAATGTCGTTCTCAATTTTTAATCCTTTGAAACAAACATCAAACACTTACTGGAAAAAGGGGCAGAGTAGGGTGACAATGAAAAAACAATCAAAATAAATATGTGAAATGGTAAAAAAACACACACACTAAATTGAAATATACCGTAGTTACGTGTTATTTTGTTAAATTTTTTTTTTATTTTGTTTTGATTTTTCTTTTTATTTTTTTGTTTTTTTTTTTTTGCACAATCACCAAAATTTTGGAAAAACCTGTGTTTTTTAAGGATAATATGAGATAATATTATATATACAAAAATGTTGTTTTGTGTTTATTTTTCTTCCGAATTATTCGTGTGAAAATTCCGAATTAAGGAAATACAAAAAAAAATATAGAATTTTCATTACAAGGTTTTTAGTATAACATAATAATATAATAAAATTTAATTTTTATTATTTTCTATCTCTTTCTCTCATTTATTTTTTTAGTATTATAATAAATTTTTGTATAAGGATATAGATATCCTTAAGTCCGTTTATTTATTTAATATCATATCAATTTTAATACACATTTTTTTCAATTTTTTTTATATAAATTTAATTTCATTTATATTCGTTTTTTTGTATATACATATTGAAATATATGTATATACATATATTTATTAAAAATATTATATTTGTTTTAGAATTTTTCGTTTTAATTTTTTTTTTTTCAATTTACGTGAGCGAAAATTTTTTTTTTATTATTATTTCTAAATTGAATATAAACTGATTAAATTTTTTTTATCCGAATTCGTTACGTACAACACGATCTAAGTAATACTAAACATCCGGTTGATTTGTTCAAATACTGAAAGTCTAGTTTTTTGTTTTTTTTGTTTTTTTTTTTCAGAAAAATAAAAAAAAAAATAAAATAAAAAATTTTTTCCCATAAAAAATTATCCACGAGAAAATTTATTTTCTGTTTTCTGTTTCACGAAAAATTTAACTGTAGTTGTTGTTGTTGTTGTTGTTTTTTTTATTCATAACGTACACACATTCTGTATCTATTGAGAATGGAAAATATAAAAAAAAATTATATTTAAAGGGGTGCCAGGATATTCGACAAAATATTGAATTCATAATGTTCGAAAAACAAAGAAAAACTTACAGACTTACATATGTATACATACATACATATATTTCTGTAAAATATTAAATTTAAAATTTTTTAATTTTTGAAAATTTGTAAAACAGTAAACTCTAAAAAAAAATTTTTCCAAAATCAAAAATATAAATTTTATATTAGAGAAAGTTTTTTTTCAAGTCACAAACAATTCTAAAAATTTCCTTTTACACGAAAATTTTAAACACTCACTTGAATTCTCAAGAGTTATTTATAATGCAAAACAAAATAATAATTCTCTCATAACATTAAAGGATATTTTCTCTCAATTTTTATTTTAATTCTCTCTTTTACAGATTTAAATTACATCTGATTTGAGCATATACCTACGTCAATTCCCCAAACAATAACAAAATAACAGTAAAAACAAAAATTCCCCTTACTGTACCCTAATTTTTTAATAATATGAAATAGTTTTGAAACAACCTTGAGATTTTTTTACGCATATTTTAATGATAACAGTTTTTTACACATATATATTTAATATTTTTTTTGTAAATATTCTAATCTGTAAACTAAACAATTAAAATCGTATGTTACATGTTATTAATATAAATGTTTAAATAATTCACGTAAGTAAAATTGCCAAAAGTCAAGTTTAATATGTCAAGTTTAATTGTCAAATTTGATTTGTTTTTTGACAGTTCCAATTGTTTTAAATTTCGTTGAGTGATTTTGCAATGCTAGGAGGGTTCCTGCGGTTATTTCTTTTGGTTTTTTTACAGTTTTTAAATAAAATACAAGGTTATTACGGAAAACTCAAATGAAATGCTTGAAATGTCACATATGAAGGAAATATTTAATAAACCTATAAAACTAAAAACTAAGTGGGCTTAAAAAGTGAAAAATGTCAAATAAAATTAAACTATTTTGAATGTAATTAACTGTTTTATACAGCTTATTGTAATTTTATAAAAATTTTAGTATATACATTTCATTAAGCATAAAGCCCGAGTTAGCGACAACGACGTAATGGGCTTCAAAAATCCCTTTATAACTTTATGACAGTAACTTACTGAAAAAAAAATAGAATCTACATTTATAAAGCTATGGTCACTTGACATGCCTTAAAAAAAAAAACTAAAAAACCGACTGTCTCCAAGGCACATATAGTATTACATTATATGCAGTGCTTCGGGTACAGAGTGCTTAAGAAGATATCCCTAAGAATTTTGAACCTTTCATACTTAATCTGTAACTCACAAATACTACCTCTAATTTCTTTTCTCAATTCCGATTCTATTATTGGTCCATTAATATTTATTTAAGGTCCACTTAAAGTTTCGTTTTAAAGGGGAGGAGGTCTTTTTATTCCCTATTCAAAAATATTTTAACAACTTCTTTAACTATTATAACTTCTTCACTCTAGATAAGTTGTAATTATAAATGTAAATAAAAAGCTGTTTAAAACCCTTAACGTCCTTATCGCTAACTTGCACTTATATTACATTTTACACATTATGACGTGATCTAAAGTACCACCCGGCAAAATTTAAGAAACATCTGACAATGTACCCAAAGTAAGGTTTACCAAAATTTATAGCTGTTAAGTATTTTTTCACTTATGGGTTAAATTTGGAACACCTTTTATAAATAAAACAAATATCTTTCAAATAAACCTTTAGAAAGATTTATCATTAGATAATATTTCCATTACATCACTAAATATTTTAAAAATCGTCAGATTAATATTAACAGTTCTCATAATTTAAATATTTATTATAAAAGTCGAATGGCATACATATAGATAAAAACAATCATTTTAAAAATTAAAAGATAACAACCACAATAAAAAACTTAATAACATAACATTATAAAATATCCTTTAAATATTGTATTTTAAGGGTAAGTATTAACACTTCCTTAAGTTAACAACAGTAACATTGCAAATTATATCCTTAAAGTATTAAAATTAACATTAATACAATTGTAACTCATGTGCTGTTAAAAGTTTACAGATAACCATAAAATTTTAAAAGGAAACACTAAGTACACATGATAAAATGATTTTAACATTAATATTAACAGCAACAAACATAGTATAACTTGAAAAAATATTTAACAGACAAGTTCTTTACACAAAAATAAAAGAATATTAAAAAATATATACTTTTCGCATAAATGTTAACAGATTTATTAACATTTTTGTAATGTACAAGTTTTATTACAATTAAAAAAATAAACTATACTAAAACAAATTTAACATAACATCAAAAAACGTTTCTAAAGTAAATTATCATACACAGTTATACTTTTATATATTCAAATGTTAACATTGGAAATTTGGAGTTTATCATTTAAACATGATTAAATACCTGTTAAAAAAAAAATAATTAAAAAGTACTGTTTTAACATTTTAAGTATTTAATATAAACCAACCGCAGCTCATTAAAATGTAATGTTACATGATAAAATATATTTATAGTATAATAGTTTATAGCAAAATTTTATAAATTGTAATTTTGAAATTATTATAAATGCAGAAGTACATTAAAATAAATGCAAAGCAATAAGAAAATATTAATATTAAAATTACGAGTTATAATTAACAAACGTTTTTAAATATTAAAAGCAGTAACTTAAAATATCTGTAAGCATTAGTCTTTAAAAAATTAGTGAAATAATACTTAACATTTTTTAAGTGAAACTGTTTTTGGTCAGATATTAAAATCAGTAATACATTTACATGATAAAATATTCCTAGACATCAAAGTTGATACGATAACATTACATTCACTTGTAAAATTAACAGATAATAAGTCAATTAATCAAAATGTAACATAACACGAGCAAAAATATTCATATTATAAAAATCATCAGCCGCATTCCTAACATTTTAAAAAACTATAACTATACAAGATAAAAATTTAACATCACATTAAAAACTTTTCCAAAAGTACAAATTTTTCTAGTTATCATATCATTTACATTTATAAATATATATGCAAACTTCAAGGTGAATGTAATTTAATAACATATTACTTATAAGTAACATGATTGAATATCTTTAACATAAAATGTAACAGTTCTATTTAAAAATTTTTAAAAATTCATATAAAATTACATTTTAAAAAATATCATATAAAAGACTTTTATTTAAACTATTTCAACAATTTATATAACATTAGAGCTTCACATAACATTATAGTAAAAAATATCCTTACAGCATAATAAAGACCAGTTATCATTTAAATATCTTAAAAAAATAACAGATATATGGCAAAATAATATCTGACTAACATCTTTATATGTTAATATCCTTAAATTGTTACAGTTATATTTAACACAAGAGCTTACAGCTATTATAAACATTTTTAAAAATTCATATAACATTACATAAAAGAGCTAACAGCTCTTTTTAAAATTTTTTTTTAAATTCGTATATATATAAGATTACATCAAAAATATCAAATAACATTATTATAACTATTACAGCTCTTATAAACTTTAAGATTTGAAAAATTCACATAACATTTCATAAAAAAATATCCCTAAAGTGTAATAATAACATTATTAATATTTTTAAAAATATAACAGATACCAGTCAAAAATAATAACATTACTAACAATCACTAAAAAAATATCCTTAAAATTTAATAATTCGAATTTAAGAATTCGAATACATTTTTAAAAAACCAACGCACTTGTATAACATTCAATGAAAAGTAACATAACAGGAAAAAAATATCATTAAAAAATTTTATTGAATGTCAAATCGTTTACATTTGAAACCATTTACAGATTTACAACTACATTTAAAAAAAAAGATAGGACAGAATTTTGACAAATAGTTATTACATATTCTGTAATAGAAACAGATGTGACTTATCATGACTTCACTTTAATATATATATAAATGTTATGTATATACTTGTTCATATAAATGTACTCTAAATTTGTTATGTACATAATCTAAATAAATGGAAAGTAATTTAAAAATTTTTTTTTATTTTGTAATAAAAATTTTTTAAAATAAAAAATTTCCCTTCTTTTACACATTTTAACAGAGAAAATATCCCATTAACAGATATTTGAAAATACATTATATATTCATATATATATATATATATATATATATATATATATATATATATATATATATTATATATAAAATAAAAAACAAAATTCGAATTACGTATGATAATAAAATTTCCCTTTCATTTTTCAAAAATAAATACCTTATAGAATTTTCAGCATCTCTGGATGACACCCCGGGGAATTTTTTTTTTTTTTGTTCTTTTTTTTTGTAATCTTTCGAAATGTCAAAATTAAAATTTCTCTGTACAAAAATTCGATACCAAAAAAATATTCTCTAGAAATTTGATTAAATTTTTTTTTTGAGAGAAAATTTCCTTTTTGCAGGATTAAAAAAAAAAAAAACATTTGTCTCTTGCTGTACAATTGAAAAACAAAGGAAATTTAGAAGGGAAATTCGGAATTGGAATTTGGAAATTTATTGGAAAAACAACAAACAAACAATTTTCAATATTTCTGGAAAATTTTCATTAATTCAATGTGGTATGTAAGCTTGAAGCTTTAAAAATTTATAAAAATCCGAGTACATATCCGATAGATCCGCATTGTTTACAGAAAGGATTTTAAATCAAGACCAAAGAAAAAAAAAAATTAAAATTATAACAAAAACATAATACAAAAATTATATATGGATTTTCTTTTATTTTCTGTACTAACATATGTATACATACACAG
>OY720442.1:32028652-32188277 GCA_963082915.1 Dolichopus griseipennis | reverse complement strand
AAAAATCAAAGCCCCAATTCTAATGTTTCCAACAAACAAAACAATAACTAACTGTAAAACCTGTCCTTATATTGTTTTTTCTAATTTCTAACTGTAAAACCTGTACTTATATTGTTTTTTCCAATTTATAACGGTAAAACCTGCCTTTATATTGAACTACCGAAATTACAAGGAAATCTGTCGTAATTCGATACAAATGACAACTAAAAATTAAAATAACAAACCTTTTTTAGTAGTTAAAACCTACTGTACTTTATATTGTATTCATTTTATTTTAAAAGCAAAGTTTAATATTTTAAGTACTTAAGTATTATTTAACTAAAAATTTATTTAAGTCCGGTAAAAAATTAACTTTAAATAAAAGGTTTTACTTTTGTAGTCCATTTAAAATTTTACATTAAATTTTGATTAAATTCGAGTAGGTGTATTAAATTATTTTACAAGTACTTATCTGTTTTTTGATTAATAAGTCTTTTGATTACTTTGTTTTTAAATTTCTTTTTTAATAAATAATTAAATAATTTCCTGAAACTTCCTTAATCTTTTATACTTATTCAAAATTTGCTATTAATTTATCATTATTATGCAAATTTATATTATGTAAAATATAAATGCATTTATACATACACATACATATAGTATAATAATTAATTGTAGTCCTTAATTAATTTAAAATTACTTGAATTGAAAATATAATTCTTATCAATAAGTATTTTATTAAAAAAAAAAATTAAAATCAAAAAGAAAATTATTATAAATTATAATAACCGGAAATGATATTTCATTTGAATAAATATTATTTAGAATAATGTTATTAATTAAATTTATAATTTTTTCCATTTTATTGTAAATTGTGGTAGTTCAGTTTACAAAGTATGTGCCTAGGTATTCTTTTATTCTAAGAATTTTTATAATTACATTTAGGAATAATTTATAAGCATTATTAATTTATTATTAATAGAGTAACTTGTTGGATTCTCCGGTACACTTCTTAAAATTTTAATTGAATAGTTCTTGATTTAAATTCCCAAAATTTAATTTCCTAACCCCTATCTTAAAAACGAAACTTCAGATTTGAATCAAAAGCTACATCATGAAATTTGGATTAAAGAAGCCCAGTGGAATTAGTGTGTTATATAAATTTTTTTTCAACGGGAATTGAACCGGTGCCTTTCGAATGAAATATCGGGACTTAAACCACTGTGCCAACAATCCACTTATTTATCTTAAGCATTTTCGAACTAAATAACTCTTAAGCCTTATATAAGTTGCTAACAAGACTTTTTTTAATCCGGTCCAAAGATCAGGGGACTATTTATCATTTAGAAAAACTACAACAAAAAATTAAGTTAACTTTGGGTTATTGTTTTTTTTAAACTTTTCTAAAATGGTCGGAAATATATGTCTATTTTCAAAATACCTATTCTCAAAATGTCGACTTGAAAAAATTATGATTTAAAAAAGTGTCGTCTTAGATAAAATTTATATATTAATAATCTGAATGAAGGAAATACATTACAATAATACCTGATTTTAAAGCAAATTCTAAAATTCCTCTGCATAAAATTAAAAAATCAAAATTTTGGGAGTCGATATTTGGGGAATCGAATTTTTAGGAATTGAAATTTTGGAGTTAACATTTAGAGAGTTGACGCCCAGGCTTTTGTTTTTTCTATAAGATGAACTACACCTTCTGTGAGAAATAAAGCCCCGACGTACTATTTCTAATTTCAGTTGACCCTGCAAAAAACTACATTTTTAGTAAAAAGTTAATATAACATCAGTGACGGGTACGAATATTTATAGACTTTCATGAACTATAATATCAAAAATAATTGTCTCACATTTTAGACATTATTCCCTTTTTCCAAAATTTAAAAACAAATAATAATTTTACTTATAAACTACATTTATACTATAAACTACACATATAACCTGATTTTGTAACCAAAGTCTTGCATACATTAATTCATAAGTACTCTGCAAAAAGGGTCAACTTTGATTTTTTAACCAACTTAATTATGCTTCCTAATATAGAATCTCGCATATGTTGATTTACATTTAATATTTTACTTATATATATATATATATATACATATTTATATTTTTTTATGGTTTGAGTATTACAAAAATGGATTTTATTAAATATTTAATGAGAAATAATTACTTGGGACTTTATTTCTAAAGAAGTCGAAGAATCAATTGAAAGAGAAACAACACCCGGGATTTATATCTCCTAGAAGTCGTAGTTCAACTCAAAAGAGAATTAAAACCCCGGGCCTTTATTTCTCAACTACTATGAGAAATAAGACCCCGGAGCGTTATTTCAAATTAAACGGGAAATAATATCCCGGCTGCTGCGCAGGACCTTAATTCAGGTCATCGACCTACACTTTAAACCGTGCACAAAGCTATACTATTAAAGATTATATACAAGTTTATAAATTCGCATTTACTATGCGTATATCAAAAGTAATATTCCTTATTTTAAAATGTTTCTATTCCAAATTCGAAATCAAAAATACTCCAATTTTTCAAATAGAAAGGAGGCAGATCATTACAACTAACCCACCGAGTTTTAAATTAAAATCAAAAACCTTTTATACAATTTTAAATATAATTAAGATAAAAATTATTATAATAATGACAATTTAATTTAATCCATTTTATTTAATTATAATCAAAAATATGTAAAATAAAAAACAAATAAATAATAAAAAAAATATAAGAATTAAATTAAAAAAAAAAAATTATAATAAAAATGAAAAGAATTTAAAAAAAAATGTAATGTTCGATGACGCGTTTTGATTTAATAATTTGAATCTTTATTGATAAAGATTTAATTAAAAATTCCACTTAAATACAAAAAAAATTTTTTTTTATTTATTTTTAATTTTATATTCAGTTTAATGCAAAAAATAATAAAACTTAATTTATTTTTTACAAATAAAAAAAAAATTTCCATTAAAAAACAAATATTATAAAAGAATATTATAAAATGTTAATTATTTAATTTTGTGTTAAATTTTGTGGTTAAACTTCAGATTACTTCTGTTATTTAATTTTTTGTAAAAAAATGTATCTCATAAATTTTTTTTTTTTTTTTTTGTATTTAAAAATAAAAGTAAAATTAAATGAATATAAATGTAAATTTTAAATCAATATAATATATAATATGTAATATTTATTTTTGTAAATATTATTTTTCAGACTTTAGAATTTTAATTTAAAAATGAAAATAAATGATATTAATTAATATAGATATTAAATACCATAAAGGTATTTAAAAATAAATATATTTTAAATACCTTCATGATCAATTTTTAATTCCTATCAGTATTTTAAAATATTAATCCTTATTGTTAACTGTTAATCCTTTCAATATAAAAAGAAAGGTTCCAATGAACTTTTGCTAGATAGTCGTAAATTGGAGCTACCACGTAGCTTCAGAAACTTTTCAAGTTCAATATAAAAGGTGTCAATAAATGCGAGTACACATAGTATTCAATTACGAAAACAAACTTAGGTGAGTAAAAACCTTTGTAAGATGATTAGCTTAATCTTCCATCTTCCAGAAATAACTAATTACAGTTGATACAGTACCATTACACGATACTCATTACTTTTCCAAGTACCAGTATTACTTAAATTGCGATAATTACAAAATATAAGTACAAGTAAAAGAATCAATTAGAAATACTTGTGCTTGGACTTTATGAATGAAAACAACTGCAAAATACTTGAATACTTGAAAAGCTATTGAATTCTTGACACTGAAGTATTTCTAGGTACCTACTTAATTACTTGAAAATACTTAATAATCAAAAACTAATTACAAAAGTAATTATATTCAAAATTTTATTATTTTCTGGAAACTACAAGTATTTTTATTTGATTCTTTAACTTATTCTTCGTTTACTTATACTTATATTTCGTAATTATAGCAATTTAAGTAATACTGGTACTTGGCCAAGTAATCAGTATAATTTTTAAGTACTTAATACTAGTACTTACAAAAATTAACGGGAATCAGGTAATGGCATTGTATTTGTCCTGGTAATTGATATACACAGATGCGAACTTAAGTAATCAAGTAATCATTTAAGTAATCAATCTTTGTAGATTTTTACTTGGAACTTAACACATTTTTCGTATTTTATTAAAGTTGGTATTAGCAATTAAACAAAATTAAATACATTTTCAGATAGAACCTTTTGATTAACATTAAAATGATTCTTCAATATTTATATTGGATTCACCTTTTAGTTTCACTTTCTTTAAAAATAATTTAAAAAGTTAAAATATCCTTAAAAAATTCCTTCAAAATTAAGAGACCTAATTGTACTTAGCCTTTAAAAGCAAAATTAGGTCTCCTCATGCATTTCTAGGTACTAGAAAACACTAATTTTCCTAACATACAGTCCAGCCTTTAATATCATATCAAAATGTATTTTATGTCCCAATTTCTGTACAGTCCAATGAAAAGCTTATCTGAAGAAAAAAGAATCATTCAAAATAAGTTGTATAAAATCTTAAAAAAAACTTTCTTTAAAAAGACGAAAGATAATTTATGCGTGATAATTTTAAGATTTACAGTCTAGTAAAATTCATTAAAATTTAAACTAATCTAAAACAAAAGCTCATGGGAATTAAATTCAAAAAAAGAAAATAAAACTTTTAAAAAAAATATCAAAGTAATAAGTTATACAAAATAAAAAGAGTCATTAACATAAAACAATAATTACAAAAAAAAAACAGAAACACATTAACAATAAGAAAAAGATATAAAATAAGTAATCAGATTAACTTTTACCACAATACAACAAATATCGCATTAAAGTAATAAAAAGAAGTGTAGTAAAATAAACACGGAAGTGCGTAAATAAAGCATAAGAGTAATAAAAAAAGTTCAAATACAAATAAAATAATTTCATATTAAAATTGCAAAAAAAAAACCAAATTACCAAAGATATATATAGTCAGTACATCAGTAAGATACATGTCGTGCCTATAAACTTAAATGTCTACAGAGTACATCACTATCTACTGATTAGATTACAATTAAAACTAACTCATAAAACAGATAAATTATTTTAAACTATCTTGATAAAATATTTAAGAGATGAATATTTTATACTCTGACTACTATACAGGAAGTGCAGTTATTCAATATTATCCCGCGTGGAAATGTCTAAGTAGTACTTTGCTGGACATAATCATCTGTTTTATGTCAGAATAGCAATAGTTTGGAATCTACTTTAACATCTTTAACTCCCTAGAGTAAACAGTTTTTTGATTTACAAATAGTCATAAAAAATCGATTACTTTCAAGCTCTCCTTTAACTTGCTTCTTCTCATCCCTTTCTTATGTTATTTCCTTAGTCACAAAACAACACAACATATTTCCCATTTGCAATTTATGAATTTAAAATATCTAACAAAATTCAAGCAAATCTGTTATACAGACCTTAGCCACAGACCTTAATATTAAATTTATAGATTCAAACTAATTAAGTATGGCTAATATTTATATTAAAATTAAAAGCTCCGCAGCTCCGCAGCTCCAAAGCTCCAACACATTTTCTGCCAATGATTATCAATATCAGACTTTAGTCTTTTTAAGCGCATAGAGGAGGGCCGCGGCAATTAAATCTTCAGCATCACAATCTGAACTATATTTAGTAAAAAACTGAGTTTTAAATATTGGCCAAAATACCCTTACATTTGTGGGATATAAAATATTATGATAAGTTTTGTTCTTTCTAACCCCTAAAATGGAACAAAATACCCTTAATTTGTATGGAATGAACCCAATAAAAAAGTCCTAAGTAAAAACCAATATGAGGCAAACCCCCTCCCGCTGAATTTTCTGTAAATAACATATTTTATTATACAGAAATATTTATAAAATTCTTCAATAGGTTAAAGCTTCATTTAAAAAGATAAAAAAAATAGAAACGAATCAAGAAGTCGAATATCTAAAGAAACACATATAATTAAGTAAAGTGGAACTCCTATAGTTTCTGCAATTTTAAAATAATAATGTTGTGTGAAAGTTAATTGACTATTTTGTTGAAATCGGTGTAAACTACATCCGTTTGAAAACTTCCCTCTATGTGTTTAGAAATGTAGATGTGCATTCAACAAGGGGGGTGACTATTGATTTATACTTCACAAATCCAAGGGGATCGTCGAATAAAAGACTAGTGCAATGATCATAAATAAAATCTAATACAATGAGCTCAAAAACTTAACAAATTGGACGATATTTTAATCTAATCAGACCATTTTCCAGAATGATGAAAGACTTCTGAAATTAAAGAAATTTTAAATAGAATAAAAAGGCGGTCTCCTAGAAACATAGATTACTTAATTCTAATCAAAAACTCAAAATATAATTCTCTTCCAAAATAATTTTAAAAGTATTATTGACAATAAAATTGTATTTATTCAAAATAACTTTCTATTTACTTCAAAAATTCTTATTCGAAATTCATTCTTAACAATTAAAACATTTTTAAAAATTATCCAAAAGAATTTATTTAAAAAAATCTAAATTTTTATTCCCGTATCACTATAAGTCCAAAGGGTATACTAAATTTGCCATTACCTTTGTGACGCGGAGAAGGAGGGGCGGCAGATATAAACTTAAGTGTATGTATCGGATCAGAATTGAAAAATAAATCGATTTAGCTATGTATGTCCAACCATCCTCACGATATCTCAAAAAATTAAGAAGCTAGGATTTTTAAGTTTTCACAAATTCATTTTTATGCAATAACCGTCAGCGCTATTGAAATCCAACTACGAGTTTCATACAACTTCTTTTTGTATATGAGCATTACTCTATACCTAATGAAGCCGGGTGTCTAAAATTTTGCTAAAAATAGTTTAGTGTAATGGCCAAAGTTACAGCAAAATTTGGTTGGTCTACGGCAGAGGGTTCGAGTAGCTGCCATACAACTCCTTCTTTTTTATGAGTATAACACTACACCTAATAAAGTTGTATGTTTGAAATTTTGCCAAAAGTAATGAACCGGATGATATAATGTATATGTTACGGTCATACGGGTATCCCAGAGTTGACGTAGTCTACCTAACTACACTCTTCCTCGTTTAAATAAAGTTTAATTTGACTTTTTTAAATACTTAAAAAAGAGTTTCAGAAACAAAAAACAAACTTTCCTTTAACTTAAACTTTAATTTAATTTGAGTATATATTTATTTTTATAAAATTTTATTTTTAAGTTTTTCCTTTAATTTTTCACTCAATTTCTTTATTGCATTTTCATAAAAAAAAAATTTTCCAAGGAATTTTTTTGAATTTGAAAATAAATTTAAATCTCAAGAGTCAATTATTATCAATTATATTATATAGATATATAATATAAAAACATGTATCATTTAGATTGTATATAAAGACTATATGTATTATTATACATGTTTTTTCCAATTGAAATATTTTGAAAGCGAAATGAATATTTTTTTTTAAAAATTTAAATTAAATTTAAATTGAAAAATAAAAACTTGAATTTTGTCAATGGTTGTTCTGTGAAAAACTGTTAGAACTTTTGAAAATAAAATAAAATATCAATTCTACTCTGAGTACTGGATATTTAAAAAATATAATTGAAGGACATGGAAACTTTTAAAATTTATTGTACAAAGTTTATAAATATATTTAAATAACAACTGGATATTGTCTCCAATCTGTTCTATCGGAATGTTTTATATTTATTGTGAGCACTTCATCCAGAAACACAAATTAAGGACAGATGACAGTGAAACCTGATTCCGAAATACAATTCCGAAAAATATTAATAAGATCCAGGTATTTCTAAACAAATGCTTAAAATCCATCTACAAAATCTGCTGGCCTAGAAGAATCAGTAATGAAGAACTATAGCAAATAGCAAAAGAACAAGCTGTGATATTGTAGATAAAGAAGACGAAAATGGCGATAGATTGGTCATACCATAAGAGGACCTGCCAAAACAATTGCACGACAAGCGCTAGAATGGAACCCTCAAGGAAAACGGAGTGTCAGAAGAACCCGCATAACATGGCGCAGAACGGTAGAAAAAGAAATACTAGATAGCGGGAAAATTTAGGTGCAAATAAAGCAGATGGCCAATAATAGAGTAAGATGGAGAGACTTTGTGGAAACCCTATGCTTCCAATTTGATATGAGAAGGAAAAAAATATGTGTTATATATATCGTATCTATATTAATTGTTTTAAATATTTAATTTTCATATTTTAACTTTTTTAAGTATTTTTAAATCTAATTCTAAAATAAACTGTTGCTTTAGGAAAAACATTATCCTGAAAAATTCTCTGGCATTTAAAAGATACAATATACAGTTTTGATTTATAAAAATCTCAAGGAGCCGAGAGTATCTTTAATTTTCAAATTTCTAGGATTGTTATATCAGAAACTCGATTTTAAAAGGTCGACGGACATATTATGATTTAAAATAATTTTTATAAATTAAAAATCTAGATAAAATGGAATGAAAAACACTCAATAAAAATCAACATTCTATTTAAAAAAAAATTTCCACTCAAAATAATTAAGAAGTTCTCATAACCAGGGATGTGACTGTACTATAATATTTTTACTTAATTTTTTACTGTATAGTTTGGTACTTCACTTTTGAAATTTTTGCTTCGTTTTCACTTGACTATTTGACTCGTATACTTGGTTTGTATAGTTTAAGTACCAGTACAATTACAAGTACCATTACCTGATCCTCAGTACTTTATCAAGTACTGCTTTATCAGTATTACATAGATTCCGATAATTACAAAATTTAAGTAATTCAATTACTTTTGTAATTAGTTTTTAATACTTAAGTATTTTCGAGTAATTTAGAACACTTAAGTGTCAAAAATTCAAACGCATTTAAAACGAGGAAGATTATAGTTGCCCTTGTCAACTTTTAGATACCCGTGCTTACCCACTAACCGTTATTTATTTATAATATATAACGGGTAAGTTAATTTTTAAATATCATAAATGCTATTAGGTATAAAAAAAAATATAAAAAAGTAAAATAGTTAAAAAAAAAATTAACTTATCCCATAATTTTTGCTTAAAAAAAAAATTAAATTTTTAATTCATTATAGGTACAATAATTTTTGGTTAAAAACAAAAAAAAATAGCCCACCCCAAAAGTTGGTCCGAGCGATGTCCGACTTTGCCAACTAACTTGCCCTATTACTTTACCTGCCCAGTTTTAATTTTAACCTCGTAGCTTCATTAGATTCACAGTTATCGAATTGACAACTTTGTATGGGAGCTGCCCGAATATGGGGTCGTAACATTTTGAAACTCCGAATTAGTGCTCGATTCTTTATATAACTAACAGTGTGTAATTTTCATCCTCGTAGTATACTCAGTTTCCAAGAAATTCATATTGGTGCAAAGAAGTTGTATGGCAACCCCCCGCAAATGAAGCCGTAAAATTTTGAAACTTCATATAAGTGCTTGATTCATTATAAAACTAACCGTGTGTAATTTTCGTCTTTCTAGAATAATTACTTTTGAAGAAATTTATATTGGTTTAAATAAGTTGTGTGGCAGCTCCCCGAAACCTTGGTCTGGTCTTAACCAAAAAGAATAGGGAACCTTAAAAATGTCCAAAAAATGTTTTGTGTCAATTTCAAAACTCTAGCTCTAATTTTTCAATTCTATCTCTTGTAATTAATTTTTAATTCACGAATATATTTAACCTAAGCAAAGTAAGCATCATATAATCATATTGATAAAATGATTCATTCAAAATATTACACATATACATATTATATGAATATACATATATAAATTATTTATGGAGCCATTTACTTAAAAAAAATCTTTGTGTTCTTTTTTGCTTATCTTAAAAAAACTACGCATCATTTAAATAATATGAAATTCTAACTCGTTATCTATTCAAAAAAAAAAGTAAACAAAAAAACAAAAACAAACAAAATTCATATAATTTCATATTAAATACACGGTGCATAGCAAATTTTCAAATTTTTATATGAAAATGTTGGAGTTAAAAAAGTTAGCTGTTCGAGAGCTACCCGAAGTTTTGGTCCGATCTTAACCAAAAAAAATAGGGAACCTAGAAATTGATTGAAAAATATTTTGTGAAAATTTCAAAACTGTAGCTCTTTTAGTTTTTGAGTTATCGTGCTGACACACAGACGGACGGACGGACGGACGGACGGACGGACGGACAGACACACATAGCTAGATCGACTCATTTTTCGATTCTGAGCCGATACGTACCCTTGACACTATATCTAGCTCGTCTAGATCGATGCGTTACAAACGGAGGAGCAAATCTAATATACCCGATGTCATATATGTATGCACGGGTATAAAAAGGCAATCAATAGAAAAAAATTCTGGGAGGCTACATGCGCCCGATTTTATTATCATAGTATTCGTAAAAAGTACTTTATGTTTTTAGTCTACTAACTTCCTATTTAGTCGTCATGTACTACAAAAATTACATATATTTCAAAGTCCCATCCCTGCTTATAACCTTATAACTGTTTTTGAGTTCATTTTTAAACTCATTCTCTAAAAAATTTATAAAATTTTTGAACCCTAGATAATTCGGATTCCTGTTATTCCCAGCATTCTTGATTGGAACACGTGCCAACTAATACCATCTGATAAAGTAATCAGAAATTTTGTCTCCCAGATTTTATAAATTTTTTAAAATTTCATTATATCAATTAAAATTTTTTAAATAATAATTCATATATTCAAAAATTCTTTTGTACTCCTTGTCTAGATTGATCATCAAATTTTAAACTTAATCTGAATTTATCGATTCACTAAAAAAAAAAATGCTTAGTTTAACTTTTTGCAAAAATAATTTTTTTTAAATATTCATCAAGAAAAATATAAAAATATAAAAATGGAATAGTAATTAATTCATTATTTCTACCAAAGGACATTTTCAATTTTTCTTTTTTTTTTTTATTATTATTTTTTTTTTTTTTGAGTCATAATCAAAACAAATTGTTTTTAAATACTCTTGGGGAAAAAAAACTCTTAGAAATGCAAAAAATGTTTGCAATAACCACGTAATTCGGTCTAATTAACACTTTTATATTTTTTCATTTTTTTTATCTCAAATTTTAAAATTAACTGTCAAGGATTTTGAAATAAAAATAACATAAAATTTTTTAATGAATATTTATTAGATTCTTTAAAATTTATGCAAAAAATATAAATGAAAAAAAGAATTTAAGAAAAAATTCAAATTAAGAATTTTTCGCGAAAAATTTAATTTGATTTGGAAAAAAGAAGAACTTAAATAAAAATAATAAAAGTTTCTTCTTTTTTGAAAAAAACAATTTTCTTACAAATTGTTCTTAGTTAAAGGTAATGACACAATAGTCACATTATTTTAGACATCGCCTTGACGTTTGAATTGAAATTAATTTGACATTTAGATGGGATTGGATCAAATTATGCGCGTTAATTTTAAGTTGATCAAAAGCTGGTGATTTTCAAGTACTAGTACAAGTCAATTTCGAGTACCGTAATACCGAGTAATAAATTAGTCAATTACGAGTACCGATATTGGAAAATAAATAGTAAATAACAAATACTAGTACTGATGCTGGTAAACATATAAGTACCAGTAAAAGTACTGAAAAATATATAAGTAGCAATAAAAATACTGGTACTGACCAGTAATTTTCCAGTATTTCACTCGAGTTTAATATTATATGAGTTTTAATTTCCAAATGGAATTTATCCTTAATACTTATTATATTTGAAAAATATTCTAAAAGTAATCGTTTCTTATTTAGCTATATTTATCTAATTTACCCATCTGACCAATGGCGTAGTGGTAAAGACGCCGTCTTTCATGTAGAAGGTCTCGGGTTCAAACCCCGGTCAGATCATATCCAATAAAAAAAATATCGTAAAATTGTTTAATTATATCGTAATAGTTAATATCGTAATATAAAGTAAGATTTAATAAAAATATATAAATAATTCTTGTGTAAGATTATAGATGGCACACAAAAAAGTTAACATTTGTGCATTCATATTTCATAACCTTACACAATAGCTACAGCCGAGTAATCAACGGCTTAGTGAATATTATGATTAAAGAAACTGAAGCCTAGTTTAAAATAAAAAACTAGGTGAATGCCCTATACTCCTTAAAGGAGTGGAAAAGGAATAAAAAAAAAAAAAAAAATCTAATTTACCCAATTTCACTTTGAAATACTGATAAATATTGGTTAATATTTGTAGTAACAGATTGATACTTGTAAGTACTGATGGATACTATGAAATTAGTAGTTGATACTGTTAAGTACTGGTCGACACTGAAAAAATACTTGCAGATACCAGTACCAGTACTTTTACTGCTATTTATATTTTTACTGGTATGAGTATTTTAATTTTATTGAATATTTTTTCCAGTATTCCAGTACTACTGATATGCTTATTTAAGTTCCAATGTAATGAACTAATGATGAGTCACCTCTATAACATCGCTTTGTTTTTAACAGTAGTGATTATTAATGGTGATTTGTAATGTGATTAAGAAAAGATAAAGTAAGGGTTCGAGCCTAGGGATATTAACAGGAAATTCGACTAGAATCAATTACCATTTGTCATAGAATTTAAGTTGATAGCATAACAGCAATGTAAAATTGTAAATCATGTATAAAGGATATTTTATAAACATAGTATACATAGATGTAAACAAATATCTGATCTAATTAATTTAATTTAAAAATTATAACTCACAGATAAAGAAATACTAATCAAAATATTTCTCATTAAAACTTAAAACATAAATATAGAATTGTAACAATTACAACATATGATAATGCTCACATTCAATATTATGATTTGTACTCAATCGTATATGCAAATTATAAAATTCAATGAATTTATATTATATGACCAGTACTTTGCTTGTGGCTTCTACAACTATTCAAACGCTAACACTTGACTAAGTACAAATTGCAGCGAGTTACCCGTAATGAAGACAAACTCAAGTTAGCAACATTCTTTGTCACATTTTATTTAACATTTCCTTATAAATTTCAATATATTTGATAAAATTTAGCATACAGTGTTGCTGTGCTCTGTATTGAAACTGGTTATCATTTTTTTAAAATAGCGCGGACTATAACGCTATCATTGCACCATCACCTTAAAAATATTCACCAGAAATACTTAAAATTACAGAATAGAAAATTTTCAATATAAAAAAAGATTTTAAATCTTCTTAATTTTACTTAAGGAGTTGAAAAAAAATATCCTTCAAAAAGGACAAAATGATTTATTCGTTTTTTTTTTTAATCGGTTTAAAAACGCTTAAAAAACGAATTTTCCATTAAAATAAAAAAAAAATTAATTAAAATAACAAATTTTACTTTAATAAATTTTATTTAAATTGTTTTACTTAACAAATACCATTTTTGTTTTTGAATAGCAGTGCATAGAATTTATACATTAAATAATTTTAAATCTGGAACATGAATTATTGAGATATTACAAGTTGTATTTTTTAATTCAAGGACAGTAAATTGAAGTTAGATTCAGTCTATGAGAAGTAATGCATTGTTTTAGAATAGCGTCTTTACTTTTTAAATATCTTATAGTTTTTTACATTACATACAAATGTATAAGAGAAGTATTTTATTTTATTCGTAGAAACTCTTTTCTATTTGTATTTTATAAATGAGTATAAATAAGAGCCAATTATTTTGGTTTTTTCAAAAAATTCACTTGAAAAATAATTCTAAGGGAAACTAAAGTAGTTTAGAATAGAAAACCAATTAAATTTTATATACAATGAGTATATTTTATTCAATTCAAAGGAACGTTTATCCAACATAGTGTTTCTACAATATTAATAAACCAATAGGGGTTTCCTTCTAAGTTTTTCTCATCTTCAGGGCGGGGATGCCTGAGATTCTTAACCAGGAAAATACTTTACGTGTTCAAATCTGCTTCAAATATACAAAATCTATTTTCGTTTTAGACTCGAATATAATTCTCACATATTTGCTGGTGCACCCAGCTTCGCTCTTCAACATCTCGATAAGATACAAAAAAGAGCAATGACGCCACAAAAGACTTAAAGTCATTACGTCACCGCTGATATGTAGGAGCTGTTTGTTTGTTTTTATAAATACCTCTACTATAGGTAAAACCTCTGAAGAACCTCTTATACCAAAACTAACACTTACGATGTAATACACGTTTAGCAGCTCAATTACATATGCATTCGTTGAGCTTTTTAGAGTTCTAGCTAAAATATATTTATTCTTTTTTAAAGACATTATGTTTCAACGTTTCAGTCATTATACTGCGCAAGCGGGTTGGATGCTTTTCGTCTTAATCTAACTTATGTAGAGGATTATTATTGAAAAATATTCTTACATTACCAGGGGGACGTGTAATTTGTCAGGTGCCTTTTAAAGATTTTTTTCTCAGTTAGGAAAAAAAATAGGGGAAATATTTGTAAAAAAACACCGCATTTTGATCCGACCTAAGAAACCCCACTCCGCTTAAAGTTCCAAAAGCTTATAAAATTTTAAAGTTAAATAATTTCAATTCAGTTTTCAATTCATTTGTAAATGAAATTTAATTCGAAAGTCCCGATTTTTGTTAGTATTCATTGTGCACCTTGATCCACTTCCAATTTCCGAAGCTACTCCGAATATTTTCAACTAAATAGATACTTAACAAAGCACTCAGATGTCCGGAATTGTGTTTAATTTAGTTTCACTTTAGTTAAAATATTCAATCGTATTTAGAAAAACCTGCACAAATATGAATTATTGACATCCCGGGCTCTGTTAAAAAGTTATTTAAGAACTATTTTATAAATTTTACTTAAAGATTTTCCAATGAAAACATATATATATATATCTACAAATATATATATATATATATATATATATATATATATATATATATATAAGTAAGAGATTAAAATACAAAATCAAAAAATAAATTAATGAATATAAAATTAATTATAATAGAACAATGTATAATATAAAACCATAATAAGTGGTTTTGCATGACCCAAAAAACAAAACAATATTCAAATTAGTTTCATATCAACGTCATCTTTATTCACAAAATTCAATTAAAAATGCAAATGAAGATTGTGGTTTCTTAAAGACAACCAAAAAAATAATCCGTCAAAAAATTAACATTGACTTTTGAATGAAACTATAAACTATAAACTATAACTAATTCAATTAAATATTTCTGTATGCACAATAATTTTCAAAAATCTTATAAATTTAAAATATATGCATAAAATATTTTAATTAAAAATTTTTTTTTTTATAGAATTAACAATTTAGATAATTTGTAATTCAGTTTAAATATAATTTGGTTATTATAATAAAATGTAGAAAATATATGATCTTAAAACTGACAAGCTTTATACAGATTAATAACCTCAAATAAATTTTTTGACCCAATATATGACTAGTCCTGAAAGTTTGTGATTGTATTAACATAATTTTTGTATCAACATAAGTTCACAAATGCATGAACTTGGAGAAATAATAAAATTAAAAAAAAATTAAACCTAAAATTATGCAAACATTTTAAATTCAGAAGAATATTTTCAAATGACATCCTAAAATTATGCAAAAACTGATAAATTGAAAACAATGTTTTTTTTTTTGTATAACAAAGCATGTCTGGGGCCTCGGTGGCGTAGAGGTTAAATAACTGACGTATCAATCGAGAGAGATTGATGGCTCTCTTAAGGAAATTACGGCAAAAGTACTTTTCATAACAATTCCCCTAACGATCTAATATAGTTGTAATTGTATAATACAATTAAATATATATAGATAATAAATGGTTTGGGTATACTCTAATTATAGTATCCTAACCTTAGTGGTCTCTGTAAGTTGTGATTGCGGTATCATTTATAATATAAATAATTTTTATCCTAAAAGTATGCAAAACTTATATATATTTGTAAGTTGTATCAAACCACTCATCCTAAAAAAATGCAAAAGTTAAATTGAACACAACGTTGTTTTGCAAAAGAAAGCAGTATAAATGATTATGGAGAGAGATTAAAATCGATTATAAAATTTGTATCGTACATACAGTAAAGAAAGCTTTCTCGAAATAACGTTTCTTAATAATTATTAGCTCCCTATAAGTTTAATCTATAGTTAAATTGATTAAATCTTCTTTAGAATTTATTTTTTAAGAAAGTTTGGTTTAATATTTTACTCTTAATTAAGGATATGTTTGCACAAATACAAATCAAAGGATATTTATAATTAAATCTACAAGTAAACTAACGATTATATGCATTTTATGTATTTGTTTGTATATAAAACGTTAAATAATTACCATTATTTAAATTAACCAATTAATTTAAAACGAAACTAATAAATAATGCAATAAATATTAGATATTTATAGTTACTAAGAAATTCAAAATTTTAATATTTGACAGTATTGACTTTAACCACATACTTAATTAATATTAAATTATACAAAATATATTGTGACACTAATATTAAAAGACACTTTAAACCCAGAAAAAAAACAATTATATATAGAATAATATTATCGATTAATAATTAAATTCAATTTTAAGAATTAAACTGTCATTAACATACCTTAATATTTAATTTAATTTTTTCGAATTTATCATTATTTTCTGTACGGTCTAGTAATTAAGTTAATTATAATAAACTTTAAAATTACATAATAATTATTTTGATATTAAAAACTTAACACTTAATTACTTTGTTATGCAATGGTGATAAAAACTGCATATGTTAATTTTCAATATTGAAGTTAATTGAATTTAATTAAAAAATAACTTATAAAATAGGATTTAAAGAAGCGACTTCATTCTAAAATGTATGAAATTCGAAATTTGTAGCAGGATAAACATGAAATTAGATAAATTTCATCCCAAAACTATGCAAGAATTTGAAATGAAAACGAATATTTTCAAATGATTTCTCCTAAAAATATGCAAAAACTAGTCAATTGAAAACAATAATTTTTCTGAATAAAAAGAATTTCTAAGAGCATGTTGACTAAGGAAAGCCAGAAAGGAAAACCAACTTTCCTGTAACTCCCAAATAACATAATGATTCTACCATAAATAAGATAATATGTCTTAATTTAACATAAAAAAATATGATATCTCTTAGCACAACTTAAAAACTGCAAGAGCCTAGTAAAAAGGTTTTTAATTGGAGATAAGAATTTTCCAAGACATGGTGAAATTAAAATAAGGATCTTTAAAACTCATCGTTTTATAATTAATTTTTCAAATCAAAAGTTAAAAAACATGGAATGTAATAGGACTATTCACTACACATGTATATTTGGAACAATTTGGTAAAAGCTTGCCATTCAGCCAAATTATAATAACTCGATATAATATTTCGAAATAAAACTTATAAAAAGTCAAATTTTAACGTATTTATCATTTTGCTATCGAATTCAGACAATCTTTAACAGGCTATTAAGAATTCGACTTCAAAAGTCCTAAATTTTCCAAATAGTAGGAATTCAAGATGAATTCTATTTGATAACAGCATTTTTCATATATATTTTGAATTATAAATAAAATTCAACTCTGCATTCAATGAACCCCAATTCAAAATACTTTAAAATATGGTCCGAAATTCCCTTTTTTTCCAAGCCTTCCTTTTCCTTTTTTTTCCTGTATTATCCCAGTTTATATTTACTTCTAAAAAAAAAAATATAAACATAAATTCAATTGAAATTGAAATCAAATACAAAAATAAATAAATATATGTAGAGAACTTTGAAATCAAAATTGTATAATAAAATAAAAAAAACAAAAATTTAATCATATAATTATATTACTAATATTATTATAATTTTGTTTCCAAATATTCTGGAATAAATATATTTTCCTATGGGAACTTTAAAAATGCAATCCTTTAGAAAAACAAATACAAAAATTGGGTTAAAATATTGGGAAAAATCCTGAACTGAAAGGAATATAAGGCAGTAAATTCTCATCAATACAAAATTTGTTGAAAAGCAATGAAAATTGTTATTCAATGCTCCCGGATTCGAACAGTTTTGTATTTGTTTGTTTATTTTTTTTTTTTTTAATATTTTTTTTTTAAATTCTCTTCAATTTTTTTTTTTTAACTAGAATTTGTATTCTAGTTTTTTTTTTTTATTTATTTTTTAAATATTTTTCTATTTTTATTTTATCTAGCAAAATTCCAATTGGATATTGCGAAAATAAAACGTGATTAGAATGTCATACTCATCTAAAATTCAAATATAAAAAAAAATATACAAATACAGGAAGAGAAATTATTTATATAAAATATTTGATATTAATATTGTATACAGTTGTGGAAATGTGATTATAAACAAATTAAATACAATGAAAACTATTTATTATAAGGTTCCTATCAAATATAATGTTCCTATCAATATTAAGAAAAGTATTTAAATAATCTTAAAATTTAGAAGGCAATTTCAAGTGGTAGAATAGACTAGTTATTAGTAGAGATTTTGAAATGAATACTGTTGTTTAGTTTTTGGATTTTAATATTCTTAAAGGCTTTTAAATATTATTTAAAGTTTATATATAAATTTGCAAAAGTTCAAACTAAAATTATATACAAAAAAGAAATAATTGCTGTCTGAGTTGACGAAGATATGAGGCGAGAGGAAATACCGTTACAATACAAAGAAAACAGATATTCTTGTACAAATAAATAAAGGTTTCTTTTAAAACCATTTCAATAACTTTAATCTATAGATACTAGATCGAATGTATAATGAGAATAAGTTTATTGTATAAGAACGAAGATTTCAAAGCTTAAGCAAATACCGTTATGTCTAAGAAGATAGTAAATAGTTAAATAACATAGACATTGTAAAATTTTTGAAGACTTGAAATATTTTAATGTAGAGATGTCTTAATCTTGAGTTTTTCAAAATTTTAAAACAAATTTGGTAATTGATTGTCAGAGCAGCAGAATTTGACATTTCCCAAAAAAAAACATTCATTGCTTTAAATACAATACAGTACATTTACTTGCGTTGTTCGGATCGTCAAGGTTTGAATTCAATTGTTTTTATAGATATCTGAACACAATTAAAATAAATAAAAAACAATATATAAACAAAAATTTTGAAAAATATCCATATATTATTTTATACAACGTTTCTATTTTTGAAATATTCCTTTTTTTTGAAATATAATATTATAGTTATAATGGAAACAATTTTAAGTTTATGTTATATTAGTATAAATTAATTCTTATTATTTTTTATTGAATGAAAATAATTTTATAAATAAAAAAGTTATATCTTTATTATAATAATTTTTGAAACAAAAAAAAATACCTTTGAAATATTAACCAAATCAAGTAATCATTCTTATCTTGATTACTTTCTTATTTCGGCTTGACAATTCGAAGTTTCATACATCTAAAATATTTATTTATATATTATTATAAATGTATATTGAAAACTGTAAAAACTAAAGTTTCCTAATCAAGTTTTAATTCCGATGTTGATTACTCCGTTTAAGCAAATAAAGTAATCATTAACTTCCATGATTACTGACAAATTTTGGTTTTGCGATTTAAAATCTAGAACATCGAAGGTACTCAGATCAGATTATCATCAAAATTATAAAAAATACAGTTTCCTAATCAAGTTTTAATTCCGATGTTGATTACTCCGTTTAAGCAAGTAAAGTAATCATTAACTCCATGATTACTGATAAATTTTGGTTTTGTGATTTAAAATCTAGAACATCGAAGTATTCAGAATATCATAAAACTTTTAAAAATAACAGTTTCCTAATTGAGTTTTATTCCGACATTAACTATAAGGGTAAAGTAACATTATCTTGACTACTAAGAAAAAGTAATCACTCACTTTCACGATTACTGCCAAATTTTTGATATTTTAAAGGATATATTAAAAATTATTAATACTACACTTTGCAATACATTTTTAATTTCTTTATTTTAACTACTTATTCAGTTTTAGATTAAAAGTGACATTCAATGAGTCTGTTTAGGATTTCTTGATTGATAACCCTCACTTATTTTGAAAATTGTTTTCCCCCACTGTATAATAACAAATACATATCAATAATAATATTAGAAAATATGTTTTGTTACAATCAATAAAAATAATAATAATAAAAATATTGAAGGGGGACAAGAACAACCAAAAAAAAAAAACAAAAATTAAAAAAGAGATAGAAAATATTTAATAAATAAAAAATAAGTCAGACCCATTGGAAATATAAAAAACAAAAAATAATAAAATAATATTAAAAAAATAAAATTAACAAAAAATTCACAAAAAAAAAAATTAAAATAATAAATACTGAATAAAAAAAAAAGTTCAATATTTACAGTAAAATAATATACAATTCAAAAATAATAAAAATTATAATAATATAAGAATAATATTGAATAAGGATTTATTTAAAGGATGTGGGATTTTCCATTTCTCTTTTTCCTTTCAATTTTTTTCTTCAATTTTCCTTATTATTTAATTTTATTCTTATTTAATAAAATAATATAGTACAAGGTCCTTAATTTTTTTTTCTATATCTTTTGGTCCTTAATTTTGTTTCTTTCCAAAAATTTTTCCTACATATTTTTTTTTTTTTTTTGTTTTTTCAAAAAAAAAATAATGGCGCATTTTCTTTTTCCCAAAGAAAGAAAAATAACTGAAAACTTTCCTTTTATATTTTTTTTTATATTCAATTTTTTTTTAATATTCTGAAATTCAAGGATTTTAAAATTGAATCCTTATTAGAATGTAAAATTTGTGTATTATATATATATTAATATTAAAATATATATGTATATGTATATGATATAATACATATATATATTTAAATACACATTAAAAGAAA
The DNA here is from genome assembly GCA_963082915.1 of Dolichopus griseipennis. NCBI lineage: Eukaryota > Metazoa > Arthropoda > Insecta > Diptera > Dolichopodidae > Dolichopus > Dolichopus griseipennis. The sequence continues at coordinate 32,167,351 of OY720442.1, read as the reverse complement.
CAAATATACAATATTGAATAAAATGATTGCAAGGATAACGAAAACAAATCAAAAACTAAAATAAACTAAAAAAATTTTTCAAGGAATCGAATATGTCATCCACCCAAAAAAAAATTTAATTTCTTTTTTTTTTCAGTTTTCATCATTTGAAAATTTTTTTCCAAATATATAAAATTTAATTTCAAGTTATCTTTATTTCATTTCGATACAATTTTTTGTATTGCTAAACTGTTTTGGAATTTTTGAAACTCCATTGTACAAAGAATTAAATTTGCTCAAAAATTATAAAATTCTGGAAATTTTCTTTGAACTATTCACGAGTATTGGATTTTTTTAAAAAAAAATTGATAAAAAAATTTCATTATTTCGATTTGAATCTTTGAACTTTATAAAAAACTGTTTTGGACTTTTTAAAACTGCACTACTAAGAAGCCAATTACCTCACAAAGGTTAGAAGTTTGAAAATATTTTTTTAAACATTCACAGAACAATATTATAAAATTTCAATTTAAAGTCATTTCCTTTTAAATTTTCATATTCTATGTAACACCAATTTGCAATTCTACCAAATTAATGTTATTCTCGATTTATTACTATAAAATTTTTTCAAAAATTCCACTACTAAGAACCAAATTACCCCAAACATTTTTCGAGTCTGCAAATTTTCTATAATATATTTACAAATAATGGGAATTTTCATCTTTAAAATATTGATAAAATGTAAATTTTATGTAAAAATCAGAAAAACTTGAATTCATAATCTTTAAAATAAATGATACCCCTCTTCCGGGTCTACGTCATCATGTTTAAAATATGCTACAAAAACAAAATATGCAAAATATAAAATTTAAAAATATGCATAATCATTTTTTGGACCGCGATTGATTGATGATATGGCAAATTTTTTATATCACTGAATTGAAATTTGATATTTATTACTGTAAAATTTGGTTTTTTTTTATTATGTTTTTTTTTTACAGTAATTTGAAGACCTTTTTGATAAAAAAAACTCAATAACACAATAAGCAACAACTAGAGCGAGACGACAAGAGATTTAACATCCCCCACATTATTTCAAAATGTTGTTTATATTTTTTCGTTAATTGCTTTTATTAACCAACTGTCGTGGTTTTGATGAGATATTAATTAAAGATTTGGTGGGGTTTTCTTTAAAGGAAATGGTAATTTTTTTAAATTTTAAATTTTAAATTTTTTTTTTTTGTGAAATATGACACTTATACTTCATTTGATTTAATATAAGAGATTTCAATATAAAGTTCACTGTAGAAACAAGCAAAAATCACTTAATTAACACAGATAATTATATCGTAATCTGCCTCGACATTTGATTATCATTTCCATAAAAGTTTGCATAGGTATTTCAAAATTTTAATATTATTTTATTTTTTCATTAACAATATTTAAATTTTCTTAATAGGGACAATTAAAATTTCTTTTTAATATATAAAAAACTATTTGAATATTTTAAGAATTTAGAAGCCCATTTTAATTAGAAGAATTGTAGTTGTTAGTAGAGATTCTAAAATAAATACACTTTTCTAGTTTTTGTATTTTAATGTACTTAAGAACATTAAAAGATATCTGAAAGTTCACAAAAAACTTGTAAATGTCCAATCTAAAATTACATACAAAAAAGAAATAAAAGTTGCCTCAGTTGACAAAGATATGAACCCACAGGAAATACCGTTATAATATAAGAAAAACAGATTTTCTTATACAAAAATCAAAGTAACTTTTTCAAGGCTTTTAATAACTACTTTAAACTATTGTTGTTACTAGATGTTCCAGCCCGGGTGTAGATTTCGAATTATTTTATTGCATAAGGACAAATTTTTGAAGTTTAAGCAAATACCGTTATTTCTAATACTATATCAAAATGTTAAATAACATTTTTTAATAACAGAGACTTTGAAAGATTTTTGAAGACTTGAAATTTTTTGATTTAGAGATATTTTAATCTTTAGATTTTAAATTTTCTGGAAATAAATTCTGTATTTAATTGTTAGAGCAGCAGAATTTAATATTTTACAAAACAAATTCTAACTTTAAATACAATACAACACATTAACTTGCGTCGTAAGGATTCAAGGTCTACAGTCTATTGCTCTATATAGGTATCTGTACACATTTCAAATAAATAATAAAATATCATAAAAATTTTAAAAAATATCCATACATTATTTTACAAAAACGTTTTTATTTTTTTCAAATATTCCATAAAATATGTTAAAGTTATTGCCAGAAATAAGTTTAAGTTATTTTCTCAATAATAAATAAATTTTTAATAAAATATAAAAGTAGGTGTGATATATAATACATAACAAATTCATATACATATAAAAATATGTGATAAATATATGGAATGTATGGGTATATATATACGTTTTATGAATATTTCATAAATATGTCAAAAACAATTTTTTTTTTTTTTTTTTTGAAAATTTAATAAAAAAATATTAAAAGTTATTGCTTTACATTTAAAAAAAAGAAAATTTTATTTTCAATTCATGTTCAATTTATTGTTTTTACCCTTAAAAATTTTTATTAAATTTATAAATTAAAAATTTTGATGAATTTATATATATGTATGTGAGAAGAATGATAATGATTTTTTAACAAATGCCAAATACATCTAAGGGTCTAAGATTTTATCAATTTTCGGTTCTTGAAAGTATAGGTGTTTTCCATTAGGAAAACTAAACGCATTGCGAACTATTAAAATTAAATTCATTTTACGGGAAATTAATTTTTAAAGACTAGAAAATCTTGGTTCTGTTTATTCTCGGGAAAGTTAAATAAAACAATTTTATAGAAGTGTCCTGTCCTGTAATACTACTGGAGTAATCAATAGACTAGGAAGTAATAATACATTACCAAGACAAACTCCTAATTAAAAGTTGAATGATTTTCCAAAATTTCCTATGAGTTGTAAAAATCAATCAAAAAATTACTTACGTAAAGCTCATTTTATTAAATGAAACTATTTTAACTAACGATTTAATACAATGTAATCAATCATCAATATACTCATTCTTGAGTTTTTATAACTAATCAAGTTAAATTATTCATAATCTCCTTATTTCACTCTTAGCTTATATCCAGTTTCCTATGCAAATCAATAATGCGCCTGTTACACTCCCTGTTTCCCTAAATCGAATAGGGAATCTATTGCAGCGTATTATTTAGTTTGAATTCCTTCATTTCTTCTTTAGTTCGAATATTCTTCTACTTAAGATCTTTTCCAGAAAGCAAAGAAATTACTGAACAGATTTTAACTGGCGCAAAGGTTTAAATAGATTTTAATGCACTGGATAAATTTTAACTGGCGCAAAACTATATGTTCTTAAAATGTGATTACTTTTATCACTAATTATTTCTTTTTAGAAATGCTGTTAGTTGTAAAAATTCAATTATCCGACTTACAATTACGGATCTTCTATAATTTCATTAATAGCGTCAAAAAATTTAGAAAAACAATTGCAACACAATTACAGTTTCCAGAACTATACATATCCCATCAAAATGACTTATTTCATTTATTTCGAAAGAATTTAAAGACTATACTTATATAAGTATATTATATTTTTCGACAATTGCACATATAAAGTACTTATTCATTCTTAGAAATAAATAAGTACCTACTTATATTACGATAAATAGAAATAAGTGGAAATACATGTAATTTCCAAGAAAAATAAAACAATCTTCAGTTTTTAGACATATTGTACGACGTATAAATGATTCAATTGCTTCTATTATATTCCTGTGTTTTTCATCGGAAAAAGTATTTAAGAAATCGTATTTAAGTAATTCCAGTTATTTAAACGTGTATCGTAAAATCAATCGATACTCACTAAAGTTAAAACATTCATATATTGTTTATAGTATTTTTCAAAATCCGATTATCTAATAATTATCGTCTTTCTTTTTATAAATTTAATTCCAGTAAAAATAAGTTTTCTTAATGAACTACCAATTAATAAAATATCTAATAGATACAACGTATGAAAATTTATTAAATACAATTAATTTGTTATCTATGCCAGAACAATTTAACTGGGAAAAATTTGTAAAAATAAAAGATTTAAGTCAATCTCATTTCAGATATTCTGATAATTTATGGGTTTCTTTATATTTTTTAATTCTTATGTGATCTGCTCTCTCCTATATTATGTTTATCTTATTTCAAGCCTGATGAATCTTATATGATGTTATATTATTATTATATTAGAATCTTATACTGTACAAACATTTCCTATATTCTTATAATTAAATCAATTTAAAATTCAAAAAACGAATAAATGTTAAAATTACTATTAAAGTATCTCAAGAATAACCTTAAATATCTTTTACATGTATAATAAAAATCAAAAAAAAAGAATCTTAAGAATTATTTAATTTTACAAAAAAAATTTTTAAAAATTTTCCTTAAAACTTACATTTAAATTATAAAATCCTTTATTTGTTTTTTTACAACTTTATAAAATGATGCCGTTTATAGAATGATACTGAAGATACTCTAAAATTTTATTTCTTTAATTTATCTTTTATATCTTAAGATACTTTTGAATTTTTTTTTTTCAATAGAATTAAAAAATATACAAATTCAAATTTTACAATACCCGGAACACTTTAATTTTAACACTTAATAATTTCACTTTTTAAATTTCTTTTCTAATGAATCTTAAGATATTTTTAAAACACTTTTTCCAGAAACTTTTGCTTATTTGCTTTATTTTTAGCTTATCTTGAAAATTATGTTAAATTTTATTTTAATTTTTTTTTTGTAACTAAGAATTAATTAGAAAAACATTTTAATTTTTCATTTGTATCTTGTATTAAAAAAAAAAAAATTTAACACTTTTTTATAAGATTTTAGGTTTCTATGTTATAATTGCGATATTTATACAATTTTATTCTTATTTTTATTCTTATTAATTTAAATGAAAAACCATTTAATTTCTTAATAATATTAAAAATCTTAAGATACAAATTAATATAATGAAAAAAAAAACAGACAAAAGAAGAAATATAAAGGCAAAAATTTAAAAAAAGAACCTTGAAACACTTTTTAAAATAAAATTTTTTATTTTTTTTTTTTAATTAAATTCTTTTTATTATATTCTTAGAAATTTATTTAAATCCTTATTTTTAGATGTATATATATATATATATATATATATATTTTATGTATATAGATATATATATAAAAATATGTAATTTGAGAAATCTTGAAGATAAAATTTTGCTTTTAAAACTATTTTTGAATAAAAAAAAAAAATGTTAAACCATCATTTAATTTTCCGGCAAAATAAAACTGACACGTTTTGAATTTAAAAGATTTTTCTAAATTTTTTAATTCTTATTATTTTTGTAATTGTTAGATTTGTGTTTTTTGTTTTTTTTTTTGTTTTTTTATTTCATTTAAATATTTAACACTACTAAATAATATCCTGTATTAGATTGTATATTTAATATAATGATTCATATATATATATATAGTTCGAAATATATTAAAACTGTAGATTTATTTGAATTTTAACACTTTAGACAGTGGATAATGGGTAGAATTCAAAATAGTACAATCAAATGATTACAATTTAAAATTTAGTATCCTTTTTTTGTTGTTGTTTTTTTTTTTTTATTATTTATTCCTGTGGCACATTAAAATTTCAATTTCACTCAAGGAATTTGATTCAAGTAATCGAAACTTTATACAATCAATACGTTATACGTTTTTTTTCAATTCAAAGGATTGAGTACACAAATATATATATATACAAATTTAAGACCATATGTGTCCTGTATATTATTATTTTTTCTATGTTTAGAGTCCAACCCCTTATTAAGGAAAAGTGAAATGGAATCAAAAGAATAATGTATCAATTAGAATAATTTTCAATGGTAAATTGGGATTTATACACACAGTACACCCTGGATTAGATTTACCTTATTTTCAATTTTTAATTTATATATATATTTATTATTATTATTATTTCCTTGTTTTTGTTGTTTTTTTTCACATCCCCACAATATCCTTCAAAAATGATGTTTTTAAATGTCGTTTTCGAATTTTTAATCCTTTGAAACAAACATCAAACACTTACTGGAAAAAGGGGCAGGGGGGGTGACAGTGAAAAAACAATCAAAATAAATATGTGAAATGGAAAAAAAAAACACACACACTAAATTGAAATATACCGTAGTTACGTGTTATTTTGTTAACTTTTTTTTTTTTTTATTTTGTTTTTTTTTTCTTTTTTTTTTTCTTTTTTTTTTTGCACAATCACCAAAATTTTGGAAAAACTGTGTTTTTTAAGGATAATATGAGATAAAAATTTTGTTTTGTTTTGTGTTTTTTTTTCTTCCGAATTATTCGTGTGAAAATTCCGAATTAAGAAACTACAAAAAAATATATAGAATTTTCATTACAAGGTTTTTAGTATAACATAATAATATAATAAAATTTAATTTTTATTATTTTCTTTCTCTTTCTCTCATGTGTTTTTTTTAGTAGGGATATAGATATCCTTAAGTCCGTTTATTTATTTAATATCATATCAATTTTAATACACATTTTTTTCAATTTTTTTTATATAAATTTAATTTCATTTATATTCGTTTTTTAGTATATACATATTGAAATATATGTATATACATATATTTATTAAAAATATTATATTTTTTTTTAGATTTTTTCGTTTTAATTTTTTTTTTTTCAATTTACGTGAGCGAAAATTTTTTTTTTATTATTATTTCTAAATTGAATATAAACTGATTAAGTTTTTTTTATCCGAATTCGTTACGTACAACACGATCTAAGTAATACTAAACATCCGGTTGATTTGTTCAAATACTGAAAGTCTATTTTTTTGTTTTGATTTTTTTTTTTTTCAGAAAAATAAAAAAAAAAAAACATAAAATAAAAAATTTTTCCCATAAAAAAAATTATCCACGAGAAAATTTATTTTCTGTTTTCTGTTTCACGAAAAATTTAACTGTAGTTGTTGTTATTGTTGTTGTTTTTGTTATTTTTATAACGTACACACGTTCTGTATCTATTGAGAATGGAAAATTCAAAAAAAAAATTTTATTTAAAGGGGTGCCAGGATATTCGACAAAATATTGAATTCATAATGTTCGAAAAAAAACTTACAGCCTTACATATGGATACATACATACATACATACATATATTTCTGTAAAATATTAAATTTAAAATTTTTTAATTTTTAAAACAAACTCCAAAAAAATTTTCCCAAAAGCAAAAATATAAATTTTATATTAGAGAAAGTTTTTTTTTAAGTCACACATAATTCTACAAATTTCCTTTTACACGAAAATTTTAAACTCTCACTTGAATTCTTAAGAGTTATTTAAAATGCAAAACAAAATAATTCTTCTCTCATTACATTAAAGGATATTTTCTCTCATTTTAATTCTCTATTTTGCAGATTTAAATTACATCTGATTTGAGCATATACCTACGTCAATTCCCCAAACAATTACAAAATAACGGTAAAAAAAAAATAAAAAAAAAAAATTCCCCTGTACTGTACCCTAATTTTTTTAATAATATGAAATAGTTTTGAAACAACCTTGAGATTTTTTTACGCATATTTTAATGATAACAGTTTTTTACACATATATATTTAATATTTTTTTTGTAAATATTCTAATCTGTAAACTAAACAATTAAAATTGTATGTTACATGTTATTAATATAAATGTTTAAATAATTCACGTAAGTAAAACTGTCAAAAATCAAATTAAATATGTGAAGTTTAATTGTCAAATTTGATATGTTTTTTGACAGTTGAGTTTTAAATCTGTTGAGTGATTGGAAATTGGTTTTAAATTTTGTTGAGTGATTTTGCAATGCTGGGAGGATTTCTGCTGTTATTTTTAGTACATTTTCAAAAAATTTTGTAAAAATGTACCTATATAGTTTCACTCTGTCCGTCCGTCCGTCCGTCCGTCCGTCCCTTTTTACGTACGATTGACAAAAAAATATCAGCAACGGGTAGGGATTGCAATAAAAATAATTTAATGTTAAAACTTTTTTCTATTACCCCTCCCGTTACGGAGCTACAGCCCCTCAAAGTCGGAAAAAGCCGTATATTTAAATAGTTATAACAAGAGTTCCATAAGGTATATTTTCAACCTGAAAACGGTAAAAGACAGCTGCTTTTATAAGCTTTACGAACTTTTAAAATCCAAATGTATAGGGTTACCATTCGGTATTAAAATTTACCGTTATCTAATACTGAGTTTTGCAAAATTTTTGGCTCTTCATAACTTCTGAACGGCTCAATCTAGAAACTTGAAATTTTAGAAGAAGCTAGATCCTTAGAGATAAGTAGGAGTCAGTTAAGAATTTTTTTTTGTTACGCCCCCTGTTTAGGAGCTTTAAGGGGTCCAAAACCTTAAATTTTGCTATAAATTTAGCTTTTAAACACCTATAGCTTGAACACCTGTCAATATTTTTTTTTATTTATATACAAAATTGAAAGCTCCAAAACAGAAGTTTCAACCAGTTTCAAAGGTTTTTCTTATTTTTAACTTTGTCTGTCCGTCTGTCTGTCCGTATGTTTACACAAAGTTTTACACCGTTTGAAATAGAGAGAAGAAATTTTAACTACGAGTAGGTATTGAAAAAAAAATAATTTCATAGAATAACTTTTTTCTGTAGCCCCACCCGTTACGAAGCTACAGCCCCTCAAATTTGGAAGAAACCCTTTATTTAAAACGTTATAACAAAAGTTCTATGAGGTATTTTTTCAATCTGAAAACTTAGAAAGATAGCTGCTTTTATAAGCTTTACATACTGTTAAAAAACTTATTCATTGGGTTGCCATCGGTACTAAAATTTACCGTTATCCAAAACTCAATTTTTGCAAAATTTTTGGCCCCACATAATTTCTGAACGACTCAAGCTAGAAACTTGAAATTTTGGGAGATGTTAGATCCTTAGAAATTAGTAGGAGTCGGTTAAGAAAATTAAAAAGCTGAAAAACCCCTTAAGAAAATTAAAAAACCCCTTACAGCTTTTAAGAGCTGTAAGGGGTCCAAAATTGAAATTTGGCTTTTTTAAAGCACCTGTAACTTGAATACCTGTCCAAATTTTTTTCTATTAATATACAAAATTTAAAGGTCCAACATTATATTTTAACATATGTTAAGTGTTTCTCTTAAATTCAAAAGCGGTTCTTTAAATGGAAGAAAGCGTCTCTCAGTTTTATCCATTTTTGCTTACATAGTAAAATTCTAAATAAAATTCCAAATTTTGGTTTAATTCCTAGAACCTAAAAAAATGGAGGGAGGGAGGGGGTGGTGAGTGAGATTAGATCCTTGAGAAATTTGGTAACCTTCCCCATTGAAGAGCTATTAGGACTTAAAAATTAAAAATTTACTATTTTTACAAGTAAGCAGTGACTTATTCCCCCATCGTATATATTTCCAGAATTAAACTGAGTTTTTAACACAATATAACTTTGAAAATGTGCTTTTTTAAAAACCCTTGGTTTTTTTCATCACTTGTTTTTGGTTTTTTTCATTTTTTAAATAAAATGCACAGGCATTACAAAAAAAAAATGCCTGAGCCGCATTAAATCTTTCTGTAATTTTATAAAAAAATTTAGGATATACTTTTCATTAAGCACATTGTCCGAGTTAGCGATAAGGATGTTAAGGGTTTTAAACAGCTTTTCATGAGAGGATCGGGTACAGAGTACTTAAAAAGATTAAAATTTAAATTTTGAAATATAAATTATATAATATAACAAATTTTAAAGAAATTTTTAAACATAAATGTATATCTTTTATGACATCATTAGTTAGTTACATCGTTTTATTCCCTATCCAAAAAGATTCTAACAACTTCTCTAGCTATATTAATTTCTTTACTCTAAATAAGTTCCTCTCATTAATATATATGAAAAGCTGTTTAAAACCCTTAAGTTTCTTATCGCTAACTTGCACTTATATGACATTTCATTATGACGTGATCTAAAGTAGCTCTCGGCAAAGCTTAAGAAACATCTGACAATTTACCCAAAGTAAGATTTAACAAAATTTATAGCTGTTAAGTAATTTTTTACTTATGGGTTAAATTTGGAACACCTTTTTATCACAAAGGAATAACTTCTATAAATAAAACAAATATCTTTAAAAAAAAACCTTTAGAAAGATTTATCATTAGATAATATTTCCATTCACTAAATATTTCCAAAATCATCAAATTAATATTAACAGTACTCATAATTTAAATATTTATTATCACAGTCAAATGACTTAAATACAGTTAACAACAATAATTTTAAAAACTAAAAGATAACACCCACAATAAAAAAATTATTAACATAGCATTACAAAATATCCTTCAAATATTGTATTTTAAGGGTAAGTATTAACATTTCCTTAAGTTAACAGCAGTAACATTGCAAATAATATCCTTAAAGTATAAAAATTAACATGAATACAATTTTAACTCATGTGCTGTTAAGAGTTTACAGATAACCATAAAATTTTAAAAGGAAACACTAAGTGCACATGATAAAGTGATTTTAACATTAATATTAACAGCAACAGACATAGTATAACATGAAAAAATATTTAACAGACAACAGTTCTTTACATAAAAATAACAGAATATTAAAAAATATATACTTTTCGCATAAATATTAACAGATTTATTAACATTTTTGTAATGTAAAAATTAACACTTTTATTAACATTTAAAAAAGAATGCACAACATTAAATATAATTTAACATTACATGAAAAAATGATTCTAAAGTAAATTATCATATAGTTTACTTTTACATCTTCAAATGTTAACATTGAAAATTTAGAGTTTAACATGAGTAAATATCCTTAATATAAGAATTAATTTAAAAGTACTGTTCAACAAACATTTTAAAAATTTAACATAAACCAACCACAGCAAATTTAAAGGTAATGTTACATAATAAAATATCCTTATAGTATAATAATTTACAGAAAACTTTTTTAAATTGTCATTTTGAAATTACTGTAAATGCAAAAATACATTAAAACGAGGAAGATTATAGTTGCCCTTGTCAACTTTTAGATACCCGTGCATACCCACTATGGTGTATAAAATAAACCGTAATTTACTTCTCTTATACATTTAACTCATTACCCCATAATTTTGACGTAAAAAAAAAAAAAAAAATTAACAAAAAAAAAAAAAAGTCACAAAACAAAAAACAAAATTTTCATTCATTGTCCCATAACTTTAGCTTAAAAAAAAAAAAAATAAAATAAAAAAAAAAAAAAACAACAAAGAAAAAAAAAACAAAAAAAAAAAATTGGCCCACCCTAAAAGTCCGATGGTCCGAGTGATGTCCAACTTTGCCAAGTAACTTGCCCTATTAATTTACCTGCCCAATTTTAATTTTAACCTTGTAGCTTTATTAGATTCACAGTTATTGAATCGAAAACTTTGTATGGCAGCCCCCCGAAAATGGGGCCCTAACATTTTGAAACTTCATATAAGTGCCGGAGTCAATATAAAACTAACCGTGTGTAATTTTCATCCCCGTAGTATAAATAGTTTTGAAGAAATTCATATTGGTGCAAAAAAGTTGTATGGCAGCTCCCCGAAGCCTTGGTCCGATTTTAACCAAAAACAATAGGGAACCTAGAAATTGTCTAAAAATGACTTTGTGTGAATTTCAAGACTCTAGCCCTTTTAGTTTTTGAGTTATCGTGATGACACACGGACGGACGGACGGACGGACAGACACACATAGCTAGATCGACTAATTTTTCGATTCTGAGCCGATACGTACCCTTGACACTATATCTAGCTCGTCTAGATCGATGCGTTACAAACGGAGGAGCAAATCTAATATACCCGATGTTCATATATATATGCACGGGTATAATAAATGCAAAATAGTACGAAAAATTATAACATTAAAATTGAAAGGTAAAATTCAAAAATGATTTTAAATATTAAATCCAGTAACCTAAAATATCTGTTAGCATATTAATCTTTAATTTTAAATATTAAAACTAGTAACTTAAAATATTTACTAGCATTAATCTTTAAAAAATTAATAAAATAATACTTAACATTTTTTAAATGAAACTAACTGTTTTTGTTCAGGTATTAAAATCAGTAATACATTTATATGATAAAATATTCCTTAATATTCAAAATTGACACCCTAACATTTCATTGACTTGTAAAATTAACAGTTAATAAGACAATTAATCAAATTGTAACATAACACGAGCGAAAATATTCATATTATAAAAGTCAACAACCGCATTCCCTAACATTTTAAAAAACTATAACTATACAAGATAAAATTTTAACATCACATTAAAAACTTTTCCAAAAGTGCAAATTTTTATAGTTATCACATCATTTACATTTTTAAATATATATGCAAACTTTAAGGTGAATATAATTTAATAACATATTACTTATAAGTAACATGATTGAATATCTTTAACATAAAATGTAACAGTTCTATTTAAACATTTTTAAAAATTCATATAAAATTACATTTTAAAAAATATCACATAAAAGACTTTTATTTAAACTATTTTAACAATTTATATAACATTAGAGCTTTACATAACATTACAGTAAAAAATATCCTTAAAGTATAATAAAGACAAGTTATCATTAAATTTCTAAAAAAAATAACAAATACCAGACAAAATAATAACTTCCTAACATCTTTATATGTTAATATCCTTAAATTGTTACAGTTATATTTAACACAAGAGCTTACAGCTATTATAAACATTTTTAAAAATTCATAAACATTACATAAAAGAGCTAACAGCTCTATTTAAAATTTTTTTTTAAATTCGTATATATATAAGATTACATCAAAATATCAAATAACATTATTATAACTATTACAGCTCTTATAAAATTTAAGATTTGAAAAATTCACATAACATTTCATAAAAAAATATCCCTAAAGTGTAATAATAACATTATTAATATTTTTAAAAATATAACAGATACCAGTCAAAAATAATAACATTACTAACAATCACTAAAAAAATATCCTTAAAATTTAATAATTAGAATTTAAGAATTCGAATACATTTTTAAAAAACCAACGCACTTGTATAACATTAAATGAAAAGTAACATAACAGGAAAAAAATATCCTTAAAAAATTTTATTGAATGTCAAATCGTTTACATTTGAAACCATTTACAGATTTACAACTACATTTAAAAAAAAAGATAGGACAGAATTTTGACAAATAGTTATTACATATTCTGTAATAGAAACAGATGTGACTTATCATGACTTCACTTTAATATGTATCTAAATGTTATGTATATACTTGTTCATATAAATGTACTCTAAATTTGTTATGTACATAATCTAAATAAATGGAAAGTAATTTAAAAATTTTTTTTTATTTTGTAATAAAAATTTTTTAAAATAAAAAATTTCCCTTCTTTTACACATTTTAACAGAGAAAATATCCCATTAACAGATATTTGAAAATACATTATATATTCATATATATATATATATATATATATATATATATATATATATATATATATATATATTATATATAAAATAAAAAACAAAATTCGAATTACGTATGATAATAAAATTTCCCTTTCATTTTTCAAAAATAAATACCTTATAGAATTTTCAGCATCTCTGGATGACACCCCGGGGAATTTTTTTTTTTTTGTTCTTTTTTTTTGTAATCTTTCGAAATGTCAAAATTAAAATTTCTCTGTACAAAAATTCGATACCAAAAAAATATTCTCTAAAAATTTGATTAAATTTTTTTTTTGAGAGAAAAATTTCCCTTTTGCAGGATTAAAAAAAAAAAAACATTTCTCTCTTGCTGTGCAATTGAAAAACAAAGGAAATTTAGGAGGGAAATTCGGAATTGGAATTTGGAAATTTATTGGAAAAAAAAAAAAAACAATTTTCAATATTTCTGGAAAATTGTCATTAATTCAATGTGGTATGTAAGCTTGAAGCTTTAAAAATTTATAAAAATCCGAGTACATATCCGATAGATCCGCATTGTTTACAGAAAGGATTTTAAATCAAGACCAAAGAAAAAAAAAATGAAAATTATAACAAAAACATAATACAAAAATTATATATGGATTTTCTTTTATTTTCTGTACTAACATATGTATACATACACAGAACATTTCGGAATTTTTAGGTGATATATTAGAGGATAAAAATGTACAAATACAATAATAATAATAAAAGTAAATTTATGAAAGGAAAATGATTTTCTTATGAGTATAAATTTTTTATTATATTACAAACTTTATTACATTTGCCTTCCTTTTTTTATATGTCACTTCCTTTTTCGAAAATCATATTCGGTTCGGTTTTTCACTTCGGTTTATTTATATTGAAGAACTCTTTTTCAATCTTAATACTTATAAATTTGTTAGTACTTTATAGTAGATTTTACCTTATATCCTAATTAAATTTTAATTACTATTTTAGCTGACATTTAATCTTTTTATTAATAGTAACTACTGATATTCAATATTTTATTAGGTCACAGGTTAGAGGTTTAAAACTTTTACAAATAGTTAAAAATTTCAATTAAACTTAAGGGGAGATTTTGGTCGGATGCTAATAATAGAATGGTCTATATGCGACCAAATTCTTAAATTATAAAAATTTAATTTTCTAATTTTTAATTTATTTAAAATTTAGTTTAATTAAACTTAAGGGGAGATTTTGGCCTGCTGCTAATAATAGACTAGTCTAAAGAAGCGGTACCAAGTTCTGAAATTAAAAAATTCCAATTTCTAATTCTTCATTTAAAATTATAATTCAGTTAAATTCGTAATATACAAAATTTTGAGTTCTAATTACAATTAAATCGGATTTCATACTTATTTTTACAATTTTCCCCTATCTCTCACAATTCAACAACCCCAAATATCCACAACCCAAATCTCGAAATCTTTCCATTTCTCCATCCACATACCCAAAATGTACGTTTTTATTATAGGTACCACCCTAGAGTTTGGTTCAGATGCGGCCGTGGTTTTAGTGTTCTTAAAACGCACACCATCTAAAGAAATATTGCATAGTTCCAATGGGTGGTTTTCGAGCTTTCCACCACTGTCGTAAGTAAAAAACAAATATCAGAATATTCTTTATATCCTGTTTGTTTATTATTGCAAGTTATGTACTAACAGATTTTCAATTCAGTAAGACTATGATTTATTAAGGTTCAATGTTAAATGTTAAATACATTTATATTTTAATTTGCTTAACAGGTGTTTAGTGTCGATTACTCAAATTTGCTATTTTTTTATTTATTTATTTATGGATAGTCCCCTATCACATACAATGTAATATGTGAATGATTCAGTGTTTCCTTTTCAGGTGTGGCAAGTATTTTATTTTGTATTATGATATAAACTATTATTGATATAAATTATAAATTATATATGATTATTAGATATGGTCGAGGGTTTGACCTTCGATTTAAATGTAGACGTCCTAACCACTACACCACTGATAGGATATGTTCTGGTTTATTTCGATTTTCAGAAATGCAGGCAATATATTCGGATAGAAAATATTAGTTTGGTTCTAGATATTGATATTAACAAGATAACTTCCCATTTAAAATCGAAAAAATGATGAATTTATTGTAATATTACGAGTTGTTTTAAGGGAAATTCTCATATTTAAAGATGTTATCTTCTTCTTCAAGTCCTAATATACAGCAAGGCTTCAAAAGAAACCTTCAACGTTCTTTTAAAAAAAATGTAGCCCTAAATAATGCAACCTATAGTTCTTGAGAAAATACTGCTCAATAACTTTTAGTAAATTTTTAGACTACTCAAGGAGTCCTCTGAAGCCAGATCCGCATTAAATACCAATATGAATCAAATATATAATTTTAGTTTTTAATTATCTACCCAATGCCCGATCGCGATTTTTACATATTGCTTTTTTTCTAACATTTGGGAATTTTCTTTATTTTCCCAAATTACTTCCAATTTACATTTGTTGGTAATTTTCCTACATCAGTAAAATACTAATTAAATTCTAATTAAAAAA
This sequence comes from Dolichopus griseipennis, assembly GCA_963082915.1. Lineage (NCBI taxonomy): Eukaryota > Metazoa > Arthropoda > Insecta > Diptera > Dolichopodidae > Dolichopus > Dolichopus griseipennis. The sequence goes on along the minus strand of OY720442.1, from coordinate 32,151,252 downwards.
AAAAATTTTTAATGTAAATTTTATTGACTTTAAAGTTTGTATCCTTTATAAAGTTTATAGACCTTTAATATATTATCTTTAGAATTGGAAAAGACAACTAACTTTAGAATTAAGCCCCAACGACTCTACTCTACTATTATATAAAATACCAATTTAATTTTCTGAACCAACTCCACATATACCAATTTAAAAAAATATTTGATTATTATACTCATATGATCGTTAGTCAAAGGGTATACTAAATTTGATATTACGTTTGTGACGCAGTAAATGAAGGTTGGATGAGGGGGTGCACCTATAGACTCAAAGATATGTATCGGAACAGAATTGTAAAATAAATCGATTTAACTAAGGGTTTACGTTCGTCCGACCCGTCTGTCTGCACAAACAAGTCAAAAAACAACAAAGAAACTAGGATTTTGAAACTTTTCACAAACACGCTTCTATGGAAGAGCTAGCCATCTAACCAGTTTTCTCAACAGGTTCGAAAAATTTGCTATATAGCTTTAATACATAACTCAGTGTCGGATAAGTTGCATATTTTTAAACACTGACCAAGGCAATGCCCACCGATTGAAAAAATGTTTATATTACTTTTTATGGGAGTATCCCAGAGTTGACATGGGTCTACTCTACTACAACTCTTTCTCATTTTTTTTTTTAATTTTTGGATAATTCTTTTAACTAAAAATGAAAATGCTGACATAAATGCTTTTATTTTATTAAATCCAAAAAAAAATAATAAAAACAGCAACAAAAACTACAAATACATAAAGACAATACCTATATGAAATCTGTTATGCATACATACATATGTATATATATTTAAAGAAGATTTTGTGAGTAAAATCATATCCCTTTCTTTTTTTTATTTAAGGATAATTTTTTGTTTTATTTTTGCTTTTTGTAAGGATAATTTTTTTATAAGGATATTTTTTAAGGATGTTTTAATAGTAATGTAATGTAATGTAATTTGTTTGTTTATTTGTTTGTATATATATTTTAAATAATATGGGAAAATTATATATGATAATGAATATTCTTCTCAACATCTCTTTAGTTTTACTGACAGGTACTTACTTTTCTATGTATAACAATAAATCATATATAAGATTTAAATATATATATTTTTTTTTTTTTGAATAAATAAATAAAAAAACAAAAAATTAAAAAAAAAAAAAATTACATAAGAAAATTTTCGTCATTCAAGGAAAAAAAGAAATATTTTATTTCAAGTCTATTTTTTTTGTACTTTTGTTTGTGTATTGTTTTTTGTTTTACATAGGTATATATATATATATATATATATATATATATATACAAGTGTCTAGACCTAATTTTAAATATTTTTGTTTTAACTTTTTTTTTCTTAAACAAATGAGAAAAATAGACATATTTTTATTTTAGCATTTTATATTTAGCCAAATGGTTGCCCTGATCTAATGTCCAAAAGGTATAAGAGGGAATTAATTTCACTCCTTTTTTAAATGGAATATTATAAAATACAGCACCATTAAATGTATTTCCCAATTCTTACGATTTATAAAAAACATTATGAAAGAAATCAACTTAATTTAAAACTGAGTGGCACAGTGGTTAGAGTTCCAACCATTTCATGCGAAAGGCCCGGGCTCGAATCCCAGTGAAAATTAAAAAACTTTTCTGGTTTTAGACTCGACTCAGCTACCTCAGCTAACGCCATTGGGTTCAAATTAATGACTTAATCAATAATTAATAATTATATATCTATAATAAAAAATACATTAAAATTACAATATAAACCAAAATAATTTGATTGAATAATATAACTCACAGATTATAGAATACCATATAATTTAAATACATAAAAATAAAAGTAAAGTTGTATCTTTGGAAAATCTAAGACGTTTCTACATGTTATAAGGCCTAGTACTATCTCATGTTTAAATTGTATGTAGAATTCATTAAGATCAATTCTAAAAACACCGAATATAATATGACCCCCTGTACCAAAATGTACCTATGGTATAGAGAGGTTGATAAGCCTAACAGTTGAACAGTTAGCGCCTACAAAAAAAATCATCTAAATTTTCCCATTTACTTGTTAATTAATATAGAATTTTGAAATCTCGTTACTTTCCAATACTTATTCTTTAGCCATTTTGATGTGTGTTCATAGTATCACTACTCTGGTTGCAGAGGAAGTGATTTTTGTGAGCTCAACTTCCGCATTACCAAGGAGTTTATATTTGCCTTGTATATCTTGAAGGTTTCCATCTCTCTTAAGGATAAATAAGAAAAAACATTTCAAAGTATTATTGCCCACTCTTACCCCGATTTTGTAATCAAATAAAACTCCCATCTTAATCAGAATCTCATTTGTATCTATTTGGTTTTATTTCACCTTTGAATTGTACAATAAGATTGAATTTAAGCAAAAATCGAAATGAAAACCAATTTGACTTTACTTCTTAGGGCATTATTTCAAGGTACCAAAATATCTCCTTGGTTTAAAATGTAAAGTATATCATTTAATTTCAAAAAATATAAAAGCAACCATATTTTAAAATAAAACATTAAATTAATGGGCGACAAAAATATAGAATTTAAAAATGTAAAGCAAATTTTTCATAATTTTAATTACAAAAAAAAATATTCGAAAATCCGCAGGTTAAATTTTTAATGGAAATGTACGTTTACATTCAAAAATTATATTTTTTACAAAAAATCTCGTGATTTTCTTCTTTTATCTTTCGTTATTTAATTATAAAAATATTAATTAAATAATTGTATTAATATTAATTGTTTTATATAATTTCTATACTTTTATTTATTTTCAAATTTAAAATTTTACTTTACTATAAGAGAATTATTAAAAATAGAAATAAATGTGGCAGACTTTTTTCTACAGTCGATTTTTGATTTTAAATTAATTAAGTGTCTGCACGTTTCTTGGTATAATTATTAAATATTAAAACATTTTCTTCATCATTTAGGGCCTATCCATAATTTAAACAAAATTGATTTATTTGAGTATATAGAAGATGAATTTGATGAATATTTTAATAAATATATGATATTCATGTAGATCACGCAAGGTTAGAATATCCCCAGATTATTCTGAATTACTTCAGAATATCACCAAGAAATCGACTACTACTAACTTTACGCTATTTTATTACGACAGGAGGTTTTTAATTTGTTGGAGGTGGTTTATATCACAAAGGTGGGATTAAGAATATATGTGCATCCACTTAAATTAATAAGGGTTTTCGCAAGACCAGTAAAATGCACAATACTATAGGGACAGCAAGCACATTTAATGCCTTTCCATGCGGTTTCAGTTTTCTACCATAGTACTGGATCACTTTTCTTATTTTCTATTATATTTTTTTTCAATTCCACTTGTTTAAGGAACCGATCCCCTTTTTCTTGATTGAAATTTAAAACACCAAATTTCAAATTTTAACACTTTAAAGTTTTTGTAATCATTTTAATTACATTTTGCTCCTAAAGGTATGCAATCATTCATCAGCCCAAATTCAAATTTTTGAATTTCAAATTTTGACAATTAAAATATTTTGTAATCATTTATTTAACATTTTGCTCCTGAAAATATGCAATCGCTAGTGTAAAAAACTAAAATGTAAAAGAAGAGAAATTACATTCTAGCCCAAAGTGCTGTTCCATTTTACTCTCATAAAATTCTCAGGTAATTTAAGAAAAGGCTTCCATACTAGATAGTAAATAATTTATTTGACGCAAGATATGCAAATATACAAGATATGCAAAATCTAGCCAATGATATTGCACTACATATTTAAAATAATACATTAAACGCTCAACAATCAATATCATCCTCCTCCCTGTTATTACTTTTCGTTCCAATCTCATTTCCATAAACAATTATCAATTTTTTACGATGAAATCATTTAGGAAAATTCAGCTAGCACTACTCATAGTTACGACTCATAGCAAAAATAACTATTTTACAAACCAAATTGGTGAGTTAAAGGTTTAAGAGAGTTTTTAACGTGAAAATTTATCAAAATCCCCAATAAACCAGTCTTTTTTGGTTTTAATCAAGTGCAGTTTTTTATAAAACTTTTTTAAAAAATATTTTCGTAATTTTTGAATAACACATCTATACTATATGCACATAGGAGAAGTGACAATAGTCCGGGAGTCAAAAGTTCCTCAGGAATTTATGACTCAAAAAATTATTTAAAAGGCCCTGGGAGACTATTATTCCGTAAGATGAAGTAAAAGCCCTCTAAAAAATGTGACATAACTTCCCATTATATTTGCAAACAATGTGATTAAGTCTAAAACTGCATTTTGGAAAGAAATAAAGCCAAAATTTAAAAGCTAACAAATTCGAATGTTATTTTTATTTTAAAAAGATTACTGTATTGTGGTTTCAGCTATTTTTTCGAGTCATAAGTTCCGCCGAAACTTTTGACTCCGGGACTTTTGTCAACTCGTTCGACACATACTATACAATGTCAACAAAAAAAGGGATTTTCTGGGAAAAATCAATGATCAAAATACGGTTTATACAGAGAAAATTTTTATTTTATTTTTAAATTTTTTTTTTTTTTAATGACAATCTTGTAATGACGATTAGAAATTCTCTATCTTGCAAATTATAGTTATTATATTTAATTTAAAATTGCACAATAATATTTTCAGTGCAATGAGTTCGGACAAAATAAAAAACTTTATTGAATTTAAACATCCATCTGGACAACACTTTAGGAAATAATATTTTAAACTTCCTTTCAACAGCAAAACAAAAAAAAAACAGAAATTTAATAAAATTTTATAAAATTAGAAAAAAAAATATTTTAGAAAATTTTATTTCAAAATAATTTTAAAAAATTTCAATAATTTCACCTTTTTTAAAGTTTTTGGATGGATGAAATAAAGCCTTATAATATAACTCCTAATGAAATAACTGGCATTGAAATAAATACATTCATAAAATAAAATTACTTCTACTTAACAATTTATGAAATAAATTTCACTGCTATATGAATTAGGTCCCAGTGGGGCAAATGAAATAACTCCAAAAATTGTGGTAATAATGTCCAAAGGGCCTTAATGAAATAATTCCTAATTTAATAAACATAAATCTAATATGGGATTTATTTGATACCGAAAAAGAACTAATGATACAACAGTAAGCCCCAGACCTTTAAAATTCAATTAACAGTTTCGGGAATCCCCATTCAATTCATCTCAAATTTCGAGGAAAGTAAACCACCAGGACAGAACTAAAAATACCAAATTAAAATTATCTAGCTTTGTTTGATTACGGTGATATGCCAGTTAGGTCAAAGTTACTTTAATTCCTCTCAAATCACTTTAATACCTCTAGTGCAAAGTTTCATGTTTATATCATTATTAATTTCAAAAATATGTTTGGTAGAGGTGTGCGGGGGAGACACCATAATCACAATACAATTCATTACAAATTTTAAAGACATAATACAAGCAGAACAGAGCCCATTGTATACTAAATACCAAGTTAATATAATTATTAATTTCGATGAAATGCTTTTAAGTTTTGTATGGTGTGTCAGAGGTACTCAAACCTGTTGGTCTCCGAGATACGCACTTTTAAAATTCTCTCCTATTTACAATTTCCTCCTTTCGTCATAGTAACCTAACTTACAGTATATATTTGAGATAGCGCCATTATTTTTTGAGTTATCGTATTTACGGATGGACGAACGGACTTCGTTTAAATGGGCTCAGGAGTTGATTATGAACAAAATTTAAGCTTTTCTATATCTAGCTTGATTTCTTTTGGTGGTTAGAAACACCGTTAGGTATTTAAGATGTAGGGTAAAATGAGTCCCACAAAACTAATCAAACTCCATATCCATATACCCATATCCATAATCCATATATTTTGTTATTTTTCAATATGAAATATCTCTCCCAAATTTATATGAAGAAATTGGGAGCTATTTAATTTTAATGGAAGTTATTTAGTTGGTAGTTGTTTCATCAAAGTCGAAAAAATGACATTGCATTTGGTTTCTGTTGAAAAATACTAACAAAAATAAAAAAATTAATTTCAAATAAGTATTCTTGATTCCGGATTCTACACGATTATCTACGGACTGTAAGATTTGAGAGAAAAATATGGTACCATTAATATATATGTATATATATTGTAAGTAAATATATATATATATATATAGAAGTGGGTAACATATTTTTCCCCATAAAATTTATTGAAACTTTTAACAAATAACTTTTGTATCCCGAAAAATTAGAACTCTATTCAAAAAGATGATATTATTTCATATTTTAGAGAGAGACATGCAATAAAGTCCATTGTCACTTTTAGTCACGAATTTTCCAGAATTTATTTTATTATAATTTTTGAATTTTTTTTTTTAATTTTTTTTATTTAATTTTTCTTTTGTATTTGAAATTCCATTTATAGTGGAAAATGTTAAAAAATTGTATATGTATTGTTTGGATTTCATTTTTTATTTTTTTTTTTTTTTTTTTTTTTTATATTAAACAGAATTTTTAATATTATCTTGTTATTAAAGACAGAATTCATGTTTCTAGTTTATATTTATTTAGGTGGTAGCCATTATAAGTGACAATGGTTGGAAACTTGATATAATTTTTCAATTTTTCAATTTTAAAATTTAATACGTTTGTAGTGATTTTTTCTGAAATGTGAATGAAAAACGGAAAGAAAAACCAGCAGTTGTGTTTTGGGTGGAAAATTATTGCATGAAAAGATACAAAATATTATCAATTATATTAAAACTGACGATCAATGAACTTAAACTGAAGAACAAATTTTCGAATCAGATTTTAATTTAAACGAGGAAGATTGTGGTAGAGTAGACTGTGTCAACTCTGGGATACCCGTATGACCGTTATATAAACATTATATCATTTTTAAACATTAATTACTTTTGGCAAAATTTCAAACATACCAGCTTTATTAGCTGTAGTTTAATGCTCATATAAAAGAAGGAGTTGTATGGCAGCTACTCGAACCCTCTGCAGTAGACCAACAAAATTTTGCAGTAACTTTGGCCATTACACTAAACTATTTTTGGAAAAATTTCAAACACCCAGCTTCAATAGGTATAGAGTAATGCTCATATAAAATAAGAAGTTGTATGGCAGCTACTCGAACCCACTGCAGTAGACCAACCAAATTTTGCAGAAACTTTGGCCATAAAACTAAACTACTTTTGGCAAAATTTCAGACACGCAGCTGTAATAGGTACAGAGAAATCCTCATATAAAAAAAGAAGTTGTATGGCAGCTACCCGAACCCATGGACCGAAACGGCTGGATTTAAATAGCGATGACGGCTATTGCAAAAAAACGGATTTGCGAAAATTTCAAGATCCTAGCTCCTTTCGTTTTTGAGTTATCGTGGTGACGGACGGACAGACGGACAGACGGACAGACGGACGGACGGACATACATAGCTAAATCGATTTATTTTTCGATTCTGATCCGATCCATACACTTGAGTCTATATCTACCCCCCCCTCTTTCTCTGCGTCACAAACGTAATGGCAAATTTATTATACCCTTTGACTATATAGTCATACGGGTATAAAAATCAGAGTTATTTAGTTAATAATTTTTAAGATTATTGTGATTTTAGAACGGACATCAAACAAATAATTAAAATGTGCTTTAAATGTACTCTCTTGAAGGAAGATGCGGAAACTATAATGGGGATCAAGTATTTCTATATAACTGCACATTGAAAACAGAACTATAAAGGACTAAACTTTAATTCACATCGTAGATTTCTTTACTTAGATTATTTTATCTAACAGCTCTTCACTTAATTTGCTCAATATCTATAAAACATATATTGCAATATCTGGACGCTGGAATATTCAGATAATTTGTAAAATAGAGCTATTCCTCTTATAAAAGATCCCAGTGTTACGTCAATGCACACTTCACTTAGCCATTGGCACTCTGGTTAGGTATTATACTTATTTTGTAGATCCGGAGTAGGGACGATCAATTAATGTCTCACTCAAAATTTTCTGATGTAGAGCAAAATGAGCGACGAATGATGAGTGACAGAATTGTTGAGATGCTGTAACACGGCTCATGGAAATTGGCCGTATTATAAAATCGTACTATGTTTCTCTAAAGTCAGTAGCTCTCAAGCTCGTACACATAAATAAATTTAAGAAGAACATTAACATCATTCTCTTTAATGTCACAAAAGAAGGACTATTTAATTATGTTTATATATATTCTAGATCATAAGTGGGACAGTCGATAACTATGAAACTAAGGTAGAAAAGTTGGGACTGCAACTGCAAATATTGCCAATAAGGTTGGGCCTTAGAAGCTTCCCAACGAGCCCAAGGTTAAACGAGTATATGTAAAAAAAAACAATGTAGATAGAACCTTTGAATTTTATGTAAAGATGTTACGGTTGTTTTATTTGTCTGCAAAAAATTTTAAGCTTCTGAACAAATGGTTTGATTTGTCCCAGCTCGAATCCCTGCCTGTAATTTATTATACAGTACCTACTTAGCGTACAAATTTCATCCAAAAATCATTGCACTAGCTTATGAATTAAATTATGTAAGGCTCAGACCATACGATCGTCGTTAAAATTGGTTCAAGAGATGGCGCTGGTCAAAAATATATTGCACTTTGTGTATTTACCAAGTTAATATTGTTTTAAGCGACAGGTGTAGCATGTAAAAGAGAGTGTTAAATTTTTTTTGGTAACTGAAGGTCATTTCATTCGTATTACACCCACAATATTTCTATACATACATTTTATTTTTCTTATAAATTAATTAATTTAATCTGATACTTTTCCTTTTTTGGTACTCTATTTTCCAATTTTTCCCCATGTAACACCTTTAAATACATATATATATATATATATATATATATATATATATACATTCACTTTGATGCACACTCATTCTCTTCAAAAAGCAAAATCAAACAAAGAAAAACAATCCTTAAATTTTACAGTTCATTGAAAATCATTTGCAAAAAAAAAGAAAAAGATAGCAAAACAAAAAAAAAGGAAAAGAAAAATATTATTTCTTTAAAAGGTTTACCTAAGTAAATATTGGTTGTAATTTAGATTCAAATTCAAAATATAAAAAAAAAATAAAAAAAAAAAAAAAATAAAAAAAAAAAAAAAAACCATTTGAAAATTTATAATTTTCAATATCTTTTTTTTTTTAATTTTTTTTTATTGCTATCTTTTTCTTTTTTTTAAAAAAAAAAAGATACCGGAATTTAAAAAAAACAAAACTAATAATGAAAAATATCTAAAAATTGAATATCTCTCACTTCATCTTCTAATCAATAAATATTAACATTTTTTAGAGGACAGTGAACATCAATAAAAATTGAAGAAAAAATCACCAAGAAAAAAAAACAACAACGAATCTGTCATGTCCGGCCAACCTGTATACCAACTAATATTTTTATTTTTAATTTTTCTTTTTATTTCCCTTATAAAAAAGAAAAATCTGAAAAATGAACGGTAAAAAATTGGAAAGACAAAAATAAAACGAAATTAAAGAATATTTTTAGAAGAATAATTTCTAATTCTTTTTTCATTTTGTTTTTCCCCGTTACTTGTCTTCTTTGGATTTGGTTTTGATTTGTTGGGTTTTTTTTTCAAATATCCTTCAATGCAAACCTTTTTTAGTACATTTTCAAAAAAAATATATTAAACATGGGTTCGCTTAATTCTACTTTGTCGTTCCATCTATCGTTCCGTCTACTGTATGTCCATCTGTCTGATTGTTAAGAAAACTGCTACAACATTTCAAGTAAACAAATTTAATTTAAATTATGGACAGTTTTTTCATGATTATTTGATTAATTTCATATTTAGAAGAGCCCTTTAATTAAATTGTTATAACAAAAGTTCTTAACAAAGTTTTTTTTTTAATCTGGAGAAGTCTAATGGCAGCTGTGTTTAACTGTACTTAATTTTAAACTTTAATTTAATCTTCTGAAACTCTGAAGTATTATTATTATTATCATTTATTAATATATATGTCTAGAATGAGGTGTAACAAACGCATTCAATTAAATGTGTTTTGTTGGATATGTTCAATTATAAAAAAATAAAATATTAATGTTTTGTTGAATGTGTTTTATTTTAGAAAATACAATATCCAAAATTATCATAAGCAGGCCAAAAAATATTTTACATATATTTATTGAAAAAATAATTTTTAATCAACATAAATTTATTTATTAGTTTATGAATTATTTAATTTCAGTTTTAAAAATCACAGAAGATTTTCTTGAAATTTTAAATGAATAGTAAAACATTTTGGTATTAAAAATCGAGACAATGCTTCAAAGGAGCATTTTTTTAGGAAGTCTTCATTATTTTCAGTGAAAAACAGAAATAATGGCGAAGGCACTGTGTACGCTTTGTCGCGTTGCTTACTTTGTTTTGAATAAACAAAGCAATATAATAAATGCAATTTTAAAGTTTCTCTGATCCCTAAAATAAAGCCAAATGAAATTCACCATAGAAATCAAAAAAAAAAATATCGTTTTTTAGTTTTTTTTAGTAAAAAATTTCAAATCTTTTATTAACAAACAAATTTATTTAATTTTAAAAATTTTAAATTTAAACAAGTACTTACGTAATTAAAAAAAAAAATAATAATAATTGAAATTTAAAAAAATTTCACCAAGAAGGGATTTGAGCTAACGACCAAAACATTTTATCAAATTCAAACATACAAAAGGTAGATTACATAGCTTATTCATCATAAAATTTTTAAAATACAACAAGGAATTATATAAGTCATTTTGTTTTGTGTATCTACTACTAAAATCGAAGTATAATCTGCGTAATGCCAAATGTAACGGTTGCAATTTTAATTAAAAAAAAAAAAAAATAATATTGATATACAATATATGTATATGTATATAATGAAATTAAATTTGGTTCTTAATTAGAAAAAGTTTTTATTTCAATCGATCTTCCGTCATTCTGTGACGGGCCAACAGCTAGTTTAATATATTATTCGATTTAATAGTTAAATGTATTTCCAATTTGGCGGCGCTGAATGAAGTAATTAAAAAATTATGACAATTATTTCACTTTTACATAAGCAAGTAAATACATGAAAAAATCTGATAATTAATTACATTCGATTTAATCGATTATTAAAACAATTGAACAAGATTGTGAAATACTTTTAATCTGTACAAATTTGTTTAATAATGGCAGCACTTGTTTATATGTCAAAAAATAAATAATGTGTCAAATCTAAATACTAAAAAGAATTAAGAAAGAACAATATTTGATTTGTTAAGTTATTTTATAATATTAATTTAATATTTAGTTTATATTTAATATTTTTAATAAAATCAAATTTTAGGTAAAACTATGAAATTTAACAAAATAATTGATAAATTCAGAAGTTGTTACATTAAAATATTAGATAAGTATAAAACTTATTGTTTTATATAAATAATTCATTGTTATTTGTTTTATTTTTCTTTTTTTTGTAGTAATATACTAAAGCCAAAAACTCAACTTTATATAGTACTTTTATGTATACCCCTAACTATAATAGACATATGATATCATATGAACTTTCGATAAATATTCGAAATGATTACCTATAAATTACAAAGTCATAACCCTAACTATAATAGTCATAACCAATTATACGCATAAAATGTCAAACATAAACATTTAATTATTAACAAGTAAAGAAACAGTCAGTCGGTGCAACCGACTTAGAAATACCCTACACCTATTTGGTTCAAATTTAATGACATATCCATAAGTCATTTTAACACCATAGAAGCTGTTATTAATTTGATCGTAAGACATAGCTAACCAAATTAACTGTATAATTCTAAAAACATTTTCTAATTACCCTATCTATTAAAAAATACTACAAATTCTTACTAATTTATCTATTTAAAATATTAAAAAACAAACAAACTTGAAATAAATAAAAATATATTTATTCCAATTCAATTACAAAATGAAAAAATTCTAATTATTAAATTTTGTGATAAAAAGATAATCAAAGCATAATATATTTAACAATCCAAATTTTTCAAAATTGCAATTATTTTAAATGGTTAGTTTATATACCTAATAGAAAAGCTTATAAACGCAAAATATGCAATAAATGTATTTCTAAAATACAATTAAAAATTTACACCTTTTCATATAATTCATTTAAATATAAAAATAAATTTTACATAAATGCAGCAAGTACCTTTGAACATAGCTGAACCACTACAATTAAGTCTAGATTTCGGAGACACATAGGACATAGGAAATATATTCTTTGGCTTCGAAATTAAACTCGACCACAACCAATTCCCATGGTACTTTCATTACTAGTAACCTACTGTTAAATTTCATCAAAATACCGGCATTATTTTTTGAGTTATGGTGTTTGTAAGATATATGTTTGTTAGTCCTTGAACTTTTCAAGGGTTCCAGGACCCGAAATTATGGTACGATTTCGCCCATATGCAGTCCCGTCATACTTTCAATACTAGTTAACCCTTGTACACAATTGGAACGCTCTATCTTAATTTTAAGTTACTAGTTTTATTAATTTCGATGATAAGCTTTTACACATTGGGGGGTCTAAGAGAGGTTCTGAACCACCACTCCAATTGATCCCAAATTAGGGGGGCACGCAAGAAATAGTAAAGAACACCCTTGTGGCAAATTGGAAGCTTCTACATTTGTTTCAAGTTACTATCTTTATTAATTTCGAAAATATGCTTTAAGGGCCTAAGAACTGAGTGGCTGGTCCCCGATCCACTACTCCAATGGGGCCCAAATTTCAAAGACACTTACGAAATAGGAAGGGACACTCTGATACCAAATTTGGAGGTTCTATCTTCATTGGTTTCGGAATTATGCTCGTTTGGCCTAAATTCGATCAAAAAGTTCTAAGTTCCGAACCCATTGTCCAATCCTCACCGTACGTAATCACCGCCGTAGTTTCGCTGCAAATAACCTACAGCACAAATTTCATGAAGATAGCCTCATTAGTTGTTGAGTTATCGTGATTTTTTATATATGTTCCTTAGCCCTGACATCGACTAAAAGGTCCGGAATCCGAACCGTTGGGCTGATTTCGCCCTTATATAGTCCGCGCTGTACTTATAGTACTAGTTAACCCTTGCACACAATTTGAACGGTCTATCCTAATTTTAAGTAACTATTTTTAGTAATTTCGATTATAAGCCTTTAAAACTTGGGAGGTCTGAGAGGGGTACAGAACCACCACTCCAATTGATCCCAAATTAGGGGAACACGCAAGAGATAGTAAAGAACACCCTTGTGGCAAATTGGAAGCTTCTACATTTTTTCAAGTTGTTATCTTTATTAATTTTAAAGATATGCTTTAAGGTCTTCGGAAATGTGTGGCTGGTCCCCGACCCACTACTCCAATGGGACCCAAATTCACAAGACACTTAGGAAATAGGAAGGGACACCCTGATACTAAATTTGGAGGTTCTATCTTCATTGGTTTCGGAATTATGCTCGTTTGGCCTAAATTCGATCAAAAAGTTCTAGGTTCCGAACCCATGGTCCAATCCCGACCTTACGCAATTCCCGAAGTAGTTTCATTACTAGTAACCTACAGCACAAATTTGATGAAGATAGCGTCATTAGTTGTTGAGTTATCGTGATTTTTTATATTTGTTCGTTAGCCCTGAAACCGATTAAAAGGTCCAGAATCCGAACCCATGGGCCGATTTCGCCCATATGCAATCCCCGCCGTACTTTCAGTCCTAGTAACCTACAGTTAAAATTTCATCAAGATAGCTCCATTATTTTTTGAGTTATCGTGCCTACGGACGGACGGACGGACATGGCTATATCGACTAAGGCGGTCACGCTGATCACAAATATATATACTTTTCCATATCTAGCTCGCTTCCTTTAGGTGGTTACAAACACCATACCAAAGTTAATATACCCCTTTACCTATTCTATAGGTGTAGGGTATAAAAATTTATGTATTTACCTTGTTATGTTTGATTTTGAAATTTTGAAATTTTTTTTAATTTTAGTTTAAGTTATTTTTAGTTTCTTTTCAATTTAGTTTGCTTATATATATGATATCATATGATATGTACGCTTCGTTTCATATGCTTATGACTTGTAGAATGATTTCTTAATGATATCAAATGATGGCTATGACTATTATAGTTAGTTATATAAAAAGTCATATAATAGTACAAAATCATATGATATCATATGACATCATATGTCTATTATAGTTAGGGGTTGTGTTAACAGTTTTACTTAACTATAAGGAGTCGGGTACTAATATTGAAGAAAGTGTCTCTTCATTTTTTACAAATTTTGCCTATAAAATAAAATTTTATTAAAATTTCTACTCAAAATAATTAAAATCTATTTTTCAATATATGTACTCTTTTACCAAAATTTTATTATGAAACATTGTTTAATTTTGAAAATGTGCTTTCTTAGGACTCCTTGATTTTTTTACCATCACTTGTTTTAGTTCTATTTTAGCTTTAGTTATTATACTCACTCGTCCCAATTTCTTAATCTGTTTTAGTCTTTAAATAACAACGAAGACTGATGTGCTTAATTTAACATAAAAAAAAATAACAACAAAAACAAAAAACAAAAACTAACAGTAAATCCAGAAAGACTGAGAAAAAAAAAAGAATATTAAAAAAAAGGCACAAAAAAAATGATGAGAAATATTCTCTGATTATATTTATTGATAAATCACATCTGGCTTAAGTTCTTAAAGGGCAAAAATATACACACAAGATCTTAACAAATATACACACAAACAAAAAGAAACAGAAGAGAATAACAACAAAAGCAACAAACAAATTGAAAAAAAAATTTAGTAGCAGATATTTCCAGATGGAATATGAAACCTTCTCTTAAGATTTACAAATAAAAGTTGAAGAACCAAAAATCAAAAAAAAACGAAACGAAACGAACTTTCAGAAACTCAACCCGGATTTAATAATATAAAGTATAAACTCATATATTCGTATAATATTTATATATGCATTAGTAATAAAGCGGTAAAAAAAAAACATACACATATATAAGCAACAGTAAAAACGAACTTAAACAAAATACGAAAAAAAAAACTAAAACTGAGGAAAAGAAATCAAACTCTTTTTTTTTTTTTACTCGATTATAATCTTCTGATAACATAAAGAAATATTAGTATAAACACTAAAATATATTTAGACTTGTAAATATGTACAAATTTATTATGGATGTATGTATATTGCTTAATTTTAAAATATATATTAAAATCTATATATGTATATATGTTGATACAATTAGAGTTAGAAATCTGCGGAAATTATCATATTTTTCTTATCATCAGTTTCCGCAAATTTTTTTCCATCCTATAATTTGGTTTCAGTGTATGGAAATGTGTGAATGTGTTTAATGGATACTGAATTCAAGAGTAGTTGTAAATTTTATTTTTGTAAAAACAGATGAAGTCAACGTCTTTATTTTTATGAGTCTTTTGGTCATTCCATTGATCTCTGAATTTTTTAGATATCATTTACATAAAAACAAGTAATGAACAGTAATTTCGAAGATATGTTTTAAGTTTAAGGAGGTGTGTGGTAGATACCAGAACCATCAAACTTTGAAAACACATCCTAGCACTAAATTTGCAAAGATCTCTTTATTGATCTCGTATTGGTTGTTTGCCCCTGATTTGATCGGAAGCTTCTGGAATCCGAACGCATTGCCCGTTTTTGCCCTTTTACAATCCCCGTCTTACCGTTGTCATTAATAACCTGGATACAGTACAAATTTCGTTAAGATAGTTTCATACATTTTTGAGTTATCTGGTATCGCTGAACATGCTCAGGAAGTGGCACTGAACAAAAATAATATTATATATTTTTCTATAAATACCCCATGATGTCATATGACACCATATGATTTTGTACGATTGTATTACATATGATATACAAAATCATAACCCTAACTCTAATAGTCATAGCCATCATTCGATATCATTAAGAAATCATTCGTCAAGTCAAAGCCATACGAAACGAAGCGTACATATCATATGATATCATACATACAAGCAAACTAAATTGAAAAAAAAAACTAAAAATAACTTAAACTTAAATAAAAATGAATAAAAAAATTTTAAAATCAAACATAACAAGGTAAATACATAAATTTTTATTAATTAAATGTTTATGTTTGACATTCTATGCGTATGATGGGTTATGATTATTATAGTTAGGGTTATGATTTTGTATATCATATGTAATAATATCGAATATTTATCGAAAGTTCATATGACATTATATGTCTATTATAGTTAGAGGTAATAGCTATATATCTAGCTTTATTTTGCTGATTACAAACACCGTACCAAAGTTACCTATACCTATCTTAGGTATAGGGTATAAAAACGTAATTTCCTTTACTCAGAAATTCAAATAATATACAAATATATTCGTTTTTGACACTTCCCAAACTTTATGAATAAATTTCCATTATTTACTTCTACAGTTTAGTTGAAACTTTTTATGTACTTGCTTTCGTATTTTGACAGTAACATCATACGTTAAGATTTTTTTTTTTCTGAAGAGTCAATAAAGTACACATTCGTACATATATTAATAAATATAAAAAAGAACAATACAAATAATAGTAAAACAACAAAAAAAAAACAGCAACACTAATAACGGTAAAGGATGTAAAAAAATTCTTAAAATCTGTCATGACATCATCAGTCATCAAAGTTTGTTTATTTCTTTTTTACGAATTTTGTTTGTATATTCTTCAAATTGCCAAAGAAAAACGATAAATCCCGAAAAAAGAAAAAGCAAAAACAAAATAGAAAATAAATTTTTTAGTCAAAAATCGCCAAAAACTTTTCTTTTTCAATATGTTTGAAAGCACAGATGAAATCCCATCAGTGATCAGAGCAAAAATAGTGCAAAAAAAAATTCATCATATCAGTAAAATTTACCGTTTGCCTTCAAAATTTTCAAAATTTGGAAAAAAAGAAAAGAAAATTATGTGATTTAATACGTATATTCATATTTAGATTAAGTTAAAATTAAAGTGCCCAGGTTATATAAAATGAATAATGCGGAACTCTTTATTGGTTTTATTATTTTAATCGATTAAATCTATTGGTGGCAGTTGGTTAATAATTTCAATACATACATGAAAGAGATAAAATAAACTTAACACAGAACCTATATCCTGTGCAGGTCCTGTTTTGATTTTGTGTATTAGACAAAATAATTGGGAATTCAATATGATGTTAACAAAATTATCTTAACATTTAAACTTGAATAATAAAATGAAATATCTAAAATTATTTTCTCTGAAAATGTTCAAGTCATAAAAGAGCAGACAATTTCTTCTAAATTTAAATGATAAGATGTAGAATGCTAACAGAATTTAAAATTTGTATACTAAAGTAATCTAGAATCTAATGGATATATTCCTTAAGAGAGAAACGATTAAGAAGGCAATACAGATTATAGTAGAAGGGGATATAAAGTTCCAACCAAACTGAAAAAAATTAAGCAATTAAATTAAACTATTTTTAGGAACTTATTTAGATGTAAGTGCCCTTTTTTTACTTTACTCATTGAAATGAGAGACTTGTACCAATGTAATGTTGACTTTAAACATTTTCTGACGGCAACAATAGCCATGAACTAAAGACTGAAATAAACTTTTGTAAAGATAACTTTTTATGGATGAAGACTGTTAATGTTTTTAGGTTGTTCAGCTATTGTCAAAATGAGTTAATGTTTATTCTAAACCAATTACCTGGTCTTGTAATTAACCTTGAATTTTATGTATTTCGTAGGAGTGAATACTTATTTTAAAGAAATGATAAAATAACAAGAAGTCAAACAAATGCTTACCCCTACACAACTATATTCATGCACTTCATCTAACCGAAACTAATTTTTTATTCGAACTCCGCAATTTCAGAATATATGCCATCTCATAAGTTTTTTCCAGTTGGTAACTCACAAGTAAACCTCCAAATAATTTTCAGAAGAACACCTTCTTCTTATCCCTCTAATTCTCTTCTTTTATCCTACATAATCCAAAGCTACCAATCTCAATTTCTCAATCTTCCCTCCCTAATCTGAAACTTAATCTTCAAACCTCAAAAGCCAAGGAGATAATTTTTGGTAAATGCCGCATTCTAAAATTTAGTCTAAAAAGAGCGTGGTAACATACTTATTCAGGTCTCCAAATATAAAACATACTTTCAAGTCTTAAAATAGCAAAAGAACTCCATATAGTTTCAATGTATGAATTTTCAAGTTTTCCACGTCTCTCATTTAAAAAAAAAAAAACATTGAAATAAGAAGCGTTTTAAAACTCTCAAATACACATTTGGTAACTTTATACTTAAATACAAAATATTCATATACATATATGTATAATGATATATATCATATAGTAGCGTAAGAAAAGTAAGCAAAACATTTAAAAATCTTCCATAAAACCAAATTTCACCGTTATAAAATATTTTGCTTTGTTTTAAGGTTATTTTCTTTCTCTTTTTCATTTTTTGATTTTCTGCTGGGTATTCCTTTTCCATTTCTTTTATTTCAAATTTTGTTTTCTTTTTTTTTTTTTTTGTTCTATTTTCATATGTAACAGATAGAAGGATATTGATGGGATAAGCATATACCTAAATATTACTAAAGGATACGCACAAAAAAAAAATTAACTGAAAGGACTAAACAGGAATAAAAAAACAAAAAAATTGAAAGAAAATTTATGAGTTTTTACCAATTTTTTTTGCTCATGTTGTTTTTTTGCCTGTATGTTTCCTGTCATTTTTATTATTAGTTGTTGCTACTACTGGTATTATTTTTGTTGTTGTTGTTCTTACTTTATTCTTATTTTGAATTATCAACATATATATACAAAAATGGTCTTAAGGTTGTCTTTAACAAGAAAATAAACAAAAACAAAAAAAAAACAAGAATTTTCACTATATTTTATGAATTTTTATTTATTATTTTCCTTAATGTTTTAAAAAAAAGTGTTTCCGTCTTTTTTGAATTTTAAAAACTAAGTGATATTTATCTCCTTTGTTTTACTAAAGCCTTCTTAAAAACCCGGGTCGAATTATCCAATTGAATCCCAGTAAGATCTCACGTATATTTTATGAAATTTTGAATTTTTGGCAACACTTGTTCTTTTTTGGTAACACTGGTACTATTTACGCAAAACGGTTTCGTTTTCACCACTGGATTTACCAGTTGTTTCGGTTTTTCATAATACATGCTACTTATTAATTATAGTCAAATATTAAAGAATGTATACACCCTTTTTGACAGTAACTAATGTATTTTTACTTTAAGTGAAGATATTTTTATTTTATGTGAAGGCTATTTATTTCAATTGAAAACATTTCAGCTAAATTACCTTTATCAGAATTTTTAAAGTTCAATTGACTTTTCAAAACAAAAGCATTGAGGAAAATAAACTAGAAGGGTTAGAAAATTGACTCTTATACAATGGGACTTTTATAAAACTATAAAGCTTACATTTCTCTTCAACCTTATAGAAACTCTTCAGTTAAAATTCAAAATTTTTGCGCTTAAATTAAAAAAGTATTCAGTTATTTGTAAGGCAAAACTATAGTGATTAATCAAGTGCTCAGTTCATTGTGGAAATGTATGGTTTCAAAATAAGTTAAATCACATTTAAAACTAGTTAAAAAGAAGCCAATTATTATGTTTGGTAATAGTCATCCCCTTGATGTTTAGTCCTCCAAGGCTAACCGTAAAGTGGCTCAATTAACAATTGTCAAATTTTTAAAAAACACTTCTTCAGATTCATTTTCAACTATACTTCAAATGTTTCTCTAACATTGTACTGTCCTCAAAACTTCCCCACTTATGTACAATCTGTTCTATCTAAGATCTATATAATTTTCATACTCTCTCGCAACATAGAAAATTCTAAATATGTCATCCTTCATAATCCCAGAATCCTATATGTTCCAAATCAAATCCCCAAAACCCATTCCCAACCCTAGCTTCGAAACCATGTGTATCACAGAACCCATCCTAAAATTTAGTTCAATAATAATTAAGATTTTGGTGCATCAAAGTCGGATACTACGTATACACTACGTATATACTATGCACAATAAGTGGCTTTCGTAAATTTCCATGTCCCTCGTTAAAAAAAAAAAAAAATATATTGATTATGAATATTGATATAATTTTGAAAGACTAGGTATTTCTAGAATTTCGGTACTAGAGTTAAAATTTACAAAATAACAACAAAATATGCCACTTAAACGGCAACACTATTTTTTTCTAATGTGGTTATTTTTAAACTTTAATATATTAATATTTTCTTTTTTTTTGTTGTAAAAAAATTTAAAAAACAAATTTTTTTTTTAAGTTATTCTTCATGATCATATTATGTTATCAATATCAATGTCAGTATCAGGATTCCTAAAATTTTAACTCCAGATGCAAAAAAAGGGAAAAAATGAAAGAACCAACAAATTGATAAGAAGTAAAAAAAAAAACAAAAACTATCATCAAAATAAATTGTAAATATGCCAGCATAACAAATACAGGACCAGAAGAAAAACAACAACAAAAACAACAAAATTTGTTAACATCTAGAAAATAAAAATCCTGAAATTTTTTTAATGTTTTTAAAGAGACTTAATGTGTTTTGGTTTTCTAAAAATAACAACAAACTGACAGTTTCCATACGATAAGATAAAAACCAAATAAAAATAAGGAAAAAATCGAAATGAAATATTTATTAATCGAATTAAATTTTGACATTTTGGTTTTGGTTCTATATTCCAAAGCTATCGGTTTTTTATTCTAGAACTTGCATTTTGTCTTTAATTTTTATTTTACGATGGGAACTTTAACAAGCTGGAAAAAAAAAACAAAATAAAAAGAAAGAGACAATATTTTTTTTTTTTGTAGTTTCTGAGTTTGGGTTTCGGATTTTGTGAAAGGTTTAATCTCCGGGTAACATTAAAGTATGAATAATGTAATTGATAAAAAATGAAGGAGAAGAAAATTATTAAGGATTTTTTTCATTTTTGCATAACTGTAAATCCTTCATAAATTTCTGTGTAATCTGGGGGTAATATTTTATGATTTAGAGGATTCTTATTTTTTTTTTTTTTATTAAATTTGTGTGAATTTTAAATATATACGTGTATATATATATATTTAAAGTTGTTGAATTGTAGTCTTATTAAAATGAAAAAAAAAACTGACAAATAACCACATGGAGTTAAGTTAAAGGTCTTGAAACATTTGGTTAACAATTCGTTGTTATTTAATCTAACCTCAAAATATAATACTTGGAAATGTTAAAGGAAAAATATTTTAGTTAAACCAATGTATTTTTAAATTCAATAATAAATATCAAATTCCAAATAGAATTGGTATTTATCACTATTAGTATAATATTCTTAATTGGATTTAAATTAACCAAACTATAGAGGCATCTCAAAATGTTGAAAAACCCAATTTTATTCTGATGTTAAAACGATGCGAAAAAAAAACGAAACGCAAAACGACCGATATGGTTTGAAAGTTTAATAACTTTTTAAATTTATTTATTTTTTTTATTTTTATTTCAGAAATTTGTGAAGAAAACTTGGGGAATTGGAAATAGAGCAGTGCACAACAGAACAGCAATCAACATGTGTTGAATTTTATTTTGAAAATCTAATGTTGAATTTAATTTTGAAATTTTAATTTGATAATGAGCGATGAAGCCCATTTCCAATTGAAAGGTTTCCTAAACAAGCAAAATTGCAGGATATGGGCTACAGAGAATCCAAAAACTGTTCATTAGCGACAATTACACCCACTTAAGTGTACTGTTTGATGCGATGTATTGTCTGAAAGTATCATTGGTCCATATTTCTTTGAAAATGCATATGGCCCTTCAGTTACGCTTACATGTGCTGAATATCGAACGATTCTGGACAATTTTTTGAGGTCAGCTGTAGAAAACCATACACAGTTTTGGTTCCAACAAGATAGAGCCACAGCCTACACTGCAAGGGACACAATGCCTCTATTACGGGACCTCTTTGGCGAATATATTATTTCGCGCAGAAGCGATTTCAATTGGCCCCCGGTTCACCGGATTTAACAGCGCCAAACTGTTTTCTTTGGGGTTATTTGAAAGAAAGGGTATACGTAAACAAGCCAGCGACTATACCAGAGCTAAAACAAAACATTCACAATGAAATTCAAGCCATTACACCGGAAATTTTACGAAAAGTTATGGAAAATTGACTAGAAAGAGCACGAATATGCAAAGCCGAAAATGGTCACCACTTGCGGGATATAACTTTTCATACTTAAGCTAAATTATTAATATACTGTATAACAAATATAACAAAAAAAATAATAATAATAATTAACCATTAAATAAAAAAGTTATTAAACATTCAAACCATATCGGCTGCTTTGCGCCACCCTGTATGTTTTTTTTATTTATCCGGGTGAGTATTAAAGTTTGATAAAAACATTGTTAGTCATTCAAAAAAAAAAAAAAGATTTTAATTTGAAATGTTGGCTGCCGTAGTTTCAAAAATTCGAATATCAAATGTCGAAAGTGAATTAAACTCGAAATTAGCATTTCATATTTGTTTATGGAAAGTTTTGTTTATTAAAAAAGTAATGGGATAAGCGAGTGATTCAGTATTTGTTTTTCAGGTGGAGCTATGATTTTATTTTTCATTATGATATAAATTATTTTTTTTTATTAGATATGATCCTCCCAGGGTCAAAGACCTTTCGATTGAAAGATCGACGTCCTAATCACTGAAATGTTGGCGGTTATGGTAATTCAAAACCACCAGCTCTTAGCCTCCTCATTAAGAAAATTATACTAACAGTGATAAATACCAACTCTATTTAGAAATCGAAATTTATATAATATTAAACCCTATTGAAATACTTGTAGATTTTAAAAGATTTCATTTCTGGTTTTTAAATGTACTACTATATTCACTAATGTGACAATGGTCCTTCAAAACCACCAGCCTTGACCATAATTAACCCCCTCATTCGATAACGGGCCAATAGGTCACTATTAACAGTTCCTTAATAAAATAAATTTTTAATATATACAAATTATAATTTAGTTTAGTAGTAAACAAATATCTTTAATATCTACATATTAAATAATTTTCCCAATAATAACCATTTATTTAATAATATTAGTTTTATAAACATTTATACCTATTTACATATTTATTATTATTATTTATGTATTTATTTTTCCAACAAATTTTCAATTAATTTATCATTTGATAACTATAATCAAAAAAACCCAAAATTCTTTTTTTGTAATCCCTAAGATTAAATTAATGTATTTCCAAATAATTTTAATAATTTCGAGGAAAATATAAACAATATTTAAAAACAAAAAAAACAAAAAACCCCCACATTCACCAACATATTAAATTCAAATTTATATTAGTTTTCTATTTTCTAAAAATTAAAAAAAAAAAAAACAACCCAACAAATAGGAAAAACTACAAAATAAATATTTACAATGCTCTTTTTCTATCTCTTTCTTTCATTATTTTGAATTCTAATCATCATATTCATTTTAATATTAATAAAAATCCAATATAACGGATAATTATAGTTTAATTTAAAATAAAAAAAAAAAAAAAACAAACAAAAAATAATTTTTCATTTTGGTTTAGGAAAAATTTGTCGGAAAATTTTTTTTTTTTGTTTTTATTATTGTGTTTTTCTGATTTTTATTAGTTATTCTTTATAAATTATAACTTATTAATACTAAATGCGTATATAAATACATGTATAAATAAGTGAGGAAAGAAAACAAGGGTTTTTTAAAAAGCACATTCCAAAATTTTGTGATTTAAGTAATTAAATTGTGACTTCCTCTAAAAGTTTGACTTTTCTTAAGAATTTTATTATGTAAGCGGTTAAAACTAAGATTTCATAATTAAGGACCCCCTTTAAATTTAAGAAAAACCTTTGACATATGTTGAAATATAATGTTGGAACCTTCAACTTTATATAATACAAAAACATATTTCGACAGTTATTCAAGTTACAGGTATTTAAAAATAAGAAACTTCCAATTTTCGACGCCCTACTGCTATTAAACAGGGGGCGTGACAAAACAATTTTCTTAACCGAGTCGTACTAATTTTTTAGGATCTAACTTCTCCCAAAATTTTAGGTTTCTAGCTTGAACCGTTCAGAACTCTAATTATAACAATTTAAATTTAGCGCTTTTTCAGCCTTTAGGGGGCTGCAGCTCCGTAACTGGTAGGGCTACAGAAAAAAGTTCTTCCATGAAACAATTTTTTTTTTGCAATACCTATCCGTAGTTATAATTTCTTCTCTCTATTTCAAATGGTGTAAAACGTTTTGTAAATATACGGACGGACGGGCAGACGTACGCCAGAGTGAAACTATATGAGCACATTTTTACAAAATCTTTTAAAAATGTTATGCTAAAAATTGGATTAAATACACGGTAATTTTTATTATAAATAAAACCACGCAGTTATATATTCTAATAGTTATATAATTCCAATAACAGACACTAATAAAATAATAATAATTTGGAACTATAAAATATATAAAAATTATAATAATTTGCATTATAAAATACGAAATATACTTATTAGTTTTTTTTTTTGTAATAACGTACATTTGAATGAACTTTAAAAAATTACATATACAAATACATACAACAAAATTTTGGTAACGGATGAAAAAATAACTGAGGTAAAATTTATTTCCAAATTTTGGTTTTACATATTTACATTATTATTCAACAATTTATACTAAGAAAAACTATAATTACATATTTTGGCATTTCGTTTGTAATGTTAATAAAATGGTAATTCATTTGTAATGTTTGTAAAATTTGTAACTCGGATAAGATAAAATGTATCCTTTTTTCAGAGCAAAATTAAGCAATTATGTCATTACAGGTGTAATACAACTTAGACTGTTAGGGGAAGAATTGAAAGCCTCCCATCCAATTGGGAAACTCTTGTAAAAAAATTCACTATTAAAAAAGAGACCAAATATAGACTTTGAAACGACACGAAAACACGTTTTACGTTCAGAGAAAACTGTAGAAGTAAGTTAAAATGAAGCATAAAATCAAATGAAGCAGTCGCGACGAGAGGGGGCGATTATATTTCAATGTTATTACAATAAGCAAAAAATTTTTCTTCAATGACATGGAAATGTCCAGTTGAGAAATAGGAAAAATGTATAAGTAATTAAAATAATCAATTTTTAAGTTATACATGAAATGAAATTACCTATGCCTTTGCCCTTCTGCACTACCAAAAAAAGATCATTGCCCAAATACCAGCAAATGATCAAAGTTGTTCTAGCAGGTTGTTTATTTTGATAACGTTGTAATAATAACATATTTTTACCCGTTATTATATTATCCTAAGACCATTGGACCTTTAAATACCATTAGCAATTAGGACGTCAGCCTTTCAATCGAAGTTTCTCGGGTTCAAAACCTTGTCGGATCATATCTAATAAAAAAATGTAATGTATATAATAATAGTTTAATTAGAATTCCAAATAGGGAAAGAACTATTATAAAATCAGTCAATATTTATTATTCTGGTATCTGGTACTACAAATAAATAGTTAAATTGAACATTATAACTCACAGATATAAAATTATTACAATATACAACAAATAGAAATTAGTATCTATTGGAAATGTAAGACGTTTCTCAATGTTATGTCAAGTACTATCTCATTTTTAAATTGTATGTGGAATTAATTAAGATCAATATTCTAATAATACGAATATAATATGTCTCCCCTGTTCCAACATGTACCTATGGTTTGGACGGGCTTATTATTAGACGGCTTACTTAGTATTTAAAATAAAAAAATATCAATCCTGAAATTTTATTATTTTAGGCATTGGCATAATGTCAGATATTCGACAAATCCTTACTTAAAGGATTATAATATCCTATAGTAATGAATATCTAATCAACTTACAGAAATTTTTCAACTTTTCCATACTAAAACAGGGGACGGGGAAAAAAACCAAATTAAATAAAAATACTATAAATAATAATTAAAAGTATAATTGTAAAGCGTATTAATGTAATTTGTTCCGAGTTTCTTTTTGTTTTAATTTTTTTTTTTTTTAATTTTAAAACTCTAAAATTTATTTTAATTTTATTGTAATCAAATCGCTTCTCTTTACTCTTGTACAATATTATATTTTATTTCTAAAATTGCAAAATTTTTACCCTGCAATTTAAAACACAATTATTAGTTTTTTGTATTTTACGGATATAACTTTAGTTCTAACTTTTTTTAGTATAACATTATACCTAACTAATAATCATTTATATTTTAATTAGAATTTTAATTTTAATTTTATTGGTGCCATCATCATCATTTTTATTGAGAACATAGTAGCAACATATATATACATATACTTGGATATTGCAATAGTAGATTTTCAATATATATAATTTTCATTGCCTTTTATAATATTAACCAAATTTTAATGTAATATTGTTTGTATTCTATATACCATGGAAATTTCAACACGTCCCATTTTATGGAAATTAGATTCCTAATTGTAGAAAATTATCTAAAATATTCGAATATACATATTTAATTTCGTCTTTTAACCGTTCGCTTTATATTATTATCAGTATTATATAATATATAGTATATTATCATATGTGTTAAATATATCTATAGATATTAGATACAAATATTATAATGCCGATAATGATGATCACGAATTTAATGTAATTTCCAAAATTATGATTATAATTACGCATGCATACAAGAAATAATAAAAAAAAAATTAAATAAAATTCATTAAATAGAAAGAGAAAAAAAAAAATTATTTTGGATAAAGGGAAGCCAAAAAAAAAAAAGAAAGAAAAACGAAGTAGAGGACATAATAATACGAGAGCAGAATTATAATTAGAATATAATAAGTACTTATACATTTGTACTTATTTTGAAAAGTTAACAAATTAGAAACAAAATGTATAAAAGAGAATAAATACTCCAAAGCAATACATTACGGGGTTATACCACAAAGTTCTCTTCAACCAATTTTTCTATCCAAATATTAGAAATATAAGTTTCTTTTCCATGTCACTCTATGAGAGAGCATAGGACTTCGATTTCGCATTTTATACGGTTTCCTGCTACTATTTAAGCATTAAGCAAGCTGTGCAATGGGTGGCATAGTGGTTGAGTGCCGACTTTTCATGCGAAGGGCCCCGGGTTCGAATCCTAGTGAAAGTAAAAAAAAACTTTTCTGGTTTTCGGCTCGACTCAGTTACCATTCGCCATTGGCTTCAAATTAATGGCTTAATCAATAATTTATAATTATATATCTTTAATAAAAAATATAAACAAATAATTTAATTCAGTTATATAACTCGCAGATATAGAATACCATATAACTTAAATACAAAATATTACAATATAAACAATAAATAGAATTGTAAATATTGAAAATCTAAGACGTTTCTACATGTTATAAGGTAGTAGTACTATCTCATGTTTAAATTGTATGTGGAATTCATTAAGACCAATTCTAATAACATAAAACCCTGATTCTGAGAGTAACTATAAAATCATTTCTAATTTCATCTTCTCCATACACATTTATACAATTTGAATAAAACAATTTAGTTTGAAAAACCTTGCTGTAATTCCTATATTTGACATTGGCAATTACAAATTTTCATCATTAACTATTTCACCAGCAAGGTTTATCCTGTCTATCAATCTTTAAATTTTATTTTTAACTTTAAAATTAACCGAAGCTTTTGGCACAACACCTTTTAAATAAGATTTTATAAAGATTTTAAGCATAATTAAGAATTATTGTAAGTTATTGATCAACAAAATATCTTATCTCTTATTACTTTATTTTAGTAAGGCTGGCAACCTTGGATTCTTAAAATCTTTTTTAAAACGTAATCCAAACAATACAATAAGACCAATTAACTAATTTACACATTATTTTTTTCCAAATATAGAAATATAAGTTTTTTCCCATTTCATCCCACGAGTATGAGAGCATAGCGCTTCCATTTGGCAACTCTTTCTTACACGGTTTCCTTCCGCTGTTTTAGCATGCTCCTATTTGAATTTACACTGATTTAGTTCATTTGCCACTCTGTATCTCCATGTATTATTTGGACACTCGCGTCTTCTACTTTATTGTGGGTTCCATTTCAAGGCCATGCGACTTAGGTTTTTGTAATCTTTCCTTAGCGTATAGCCTATTCAGTTCATTTTTTTCTTCCTTTGTTGCCTTACTTTGGATTCACTCCTGTAATTCTTAAAAGATACTCGTAGTTTATCCTGGCAGGTATGCATAAGATGTGTAGGCATTTGTTAGTAAACACTTGCACTTTTCTGGTTGATGATGTTAGATATGAACCATATTTTGCTTCTATACATTAGCAAGGAATATTGTGAAATTATTATCCTAACCTTGTACAAAATATAACTTATAGTTCTCCTAACTCAGATTTTTGTCTATTTATAGTTTCCTTAAAAAAAAAAAAAAACAAAGCACAACACACAAAATTTTATTTCCTAGTATCTCGAAAAAACATAGAAAATTACTCAAACGTGCTTATTAGACTCATATACGAATATTATAACATAATATGCATGAATACATTTTAACACATATATGTTTTTATATATATGAAATTATTATAATAAATATAGTTTATAGTTATTTTATGTATATATTTTGTTAAAAAAATTTTTACAACATTGGACAATAAATAATAAAATTGGAATTATAATGAAGGTGATCATCATAGTTATGGGCATCCTAATAATTTCATTTTGAAATTCAAAACATTCACATTTCGTGTATAATGATACCGAAATAAGATATAAAATTCCACGAAAAACAATAAGGAAAATTTTAATAATCATCATAATATAAAACATATAATAATACATAATATATTTACATACATATATAAATATAATTCATTCGATATAATTTCATTATGATCAATATTATCATTACTACAATCATTATTGAGTATCAATGAAATTTTAAAAATCATTCAAAAAGTAATCATTCCCTACATATTTGATTACAAAACAGATATATATTAATATACACACATACATTCAACATTTTGAAATTCCAAATTTTTTTAAATCACTATACTTGAATAATACTAGCAACCACTTCAAATGGGTATAATTGAACCTAGTCACCAAATAGTACCAAGAACCTAGGTACTAGGTATACCTTGAAATGGATACGTATACGTATACACCAGTTAACCCAAAATACTAGAATTACAACAATAATTCACCATCACATAAAATCATAGATAAACTAAACTTACAAGTTGTGCTAGGGGGTAAAACCAAATCCAAAATAAAAAACTTATTATTAGAGTTGGTATTGATAATAAATTTTAAAAATTTTTAAACTCCTTCAAGTCTAATAAATAAAATTTCTGGTATTTTTGTTTTTGTTTTTATAATTGTGTACAACGCGAGTTCGGGTGAATAATCCGAATTCCGACCTTCAATATATTATGTCAGTGTAAAAAATTTACAATTAAAAAAAAAAAATACAACAACAAAAAATCAAAACCATTCTATCCGCAATCCACTATTTTATGGCAAATAATTTAAGGTGGAGTAAAATTCAATGTAAATAATACCAAAAATTTATTTTCAATTGAATTTCAATTTTGTAATTTTTTTTTTTTGAAGTTTTATGTATACATGTAATATGTATATATACATTTGTATATAATTCCTATGTAAAAAAGTTAAATCACATATGTGAATACATGGACCAATGCATATAAACATAAGTATTATATGCAGTAAAAATTTTGTTAAAATAAAGTACTGTTAGTTTTAATAGTTACCGTATGATCAAAAACAATAACAACAACAATAGAAAACATAACAGTAAAAATTACGCGAAAATCATTTCTAACCCCCAATTGGAATCTGTGCATGCACAATATGGAAATCCTGTAAAACAAATTGTGAAACAAATTTTTTTTAAGGATTTTTTTTTCCGTTATTTTTACAGTTATTTTTTTTAGGACCGTAATTCTGGACAGTGCTTACACCAAAATTAAAAAAAAAAAATTACTTTGTTATTATGAAATTTTATGTTTTACCGGATACTTGGATAATGAGGATAATGTACAGTTAGATTTTATATAATACTTGTTATAGTTGTACATGTATAATAGTACAAATATTATATACAATTTTACCTTGCATATTGTTGTACTAGAATCAATTGGTTTTGAAATCGAAAAATAAGAAAATAATACAACTAAAAAATTTAGAATCTGCAATTATAACAAGTCACCAATAAAAATAATAATAAAGTAGAAAAATGTAACAATAACAATAATAAAAACAAAAAATAATATCCTGTGTAATTATTATTTCTTTTACGAGTATGTCACTTTTTTGTGTTATTCTGAGAGACCAAAAATGTACTAGGAAACCATTTGTACTTTGGTACGTTTATTATGTTAGGGTGTTTTTCTTTTGTATATAAACACATTTTAAGACTACTGGAAATTTATATTCAGTTCATTATTTTACGTCCCTTTACTTTTTAACTCCATTGATGAAAATAACTGTATTTAAAATAAGTAGCTCATAAAATTATTGAGTTTGATATTCATCTTGATTTTGTACCAAATTAATATATCTAGAAAGTATATGACATTTAATGACATATTTTTTTTCTTCTTTTTATATTTATTATTAGCTATGGTACTTTGTTAAAAAATTTTCAAAATATTATGACAAATTTATTATTAGCAATACCAAAATTCATTTCAAAATAAAGTGTAACTCAAGATCTTAAAACTTGAGGAACACTGTTTTTTATATAATGAAATATTTTCTTCTATAATTTTTAACTGACAGTTACTCTCATAATTCAATGGCAGCACAGTTCACAAAAGTCAAAAAGACATTTATTCAGTATATAAAATTTAAAATTTTATTAAAGTTTAATTCAAAAGTTTAAAATGTTGTTTAAGTAATTATTTAAATGCGTAATTGTTATATTAAAAACGTATTTTAAATTCCGAAATATTTAATTTAATTAATCGGCTTATCACTAAGTTACCGGTGGCGGCTCAAATATTTGTTAAAAAATATAAATAATAATTTGAGTGAAAAATTCGCTTAAATTTTGAGCTCTTCATGATACCAGTGTATTTGAAAGTGTCTATTTAGTTTATTTTTTTATTTATTTATTTGTAGTACCAGACAATAGTAAATATTGCTTGATAATATTGTTCCTTTGCCTATTTGACATTTGAACTTCTTATTAAATTATTTTAATTTTCACTTTATTTTTTTATTAGATATGATTTGACCAGATTTTGAACCCGAGACTTTTCGATTAAAAAACAGAGCTATCGGTCAGATCCATATTTTGTTGTTATAAAGCTTTTCATTCAATACCCATACGCACCTAAAGTTGAGTTAAGCTTACCGATCTTAATAAGCTGACAATTTATTCTTAATTCTGATTTTGCTATATAATTGTAAGTGACTCCAAGCATGCTCTGAGCTTTTCTTTGATTAGTAAGGTAGATCTCATACTAGAGTATTTTATCAATTCCATTTAGCTAATATGCTAAATTTTTCAAAGTAGCCGTCAAATCGAACAAAGCTTTTTAAAATGACTATAATCCTTTTCTTAAAAAGAACAAACCAAATTTTCCGGTAGACTTAAAATAAATAATTTCGCTTTATAGTAAAAAAAAAAAAACAAAACAATAAAAAATATTTTAGAATAATACAATGGATGTTGAAACGGTTTCATTACTAATATAAGCTCCAATATCATCATTATCATTGTCATCATTACAATCAATATTATCAACTATTATCATCATCATCATCATCATCATCATCATCATCATCATCATCAACATCATGATTCGTTAAAATTCGATGTCACGTTTTGTTATATATTAACATGATAAAGTTAAATCGTATCACGTATTTATTAATATAAACATATACATATATGTAATTACAAATGCATATATAATGTATGAATGTGCATAAGTGTTTATATACAAATATATATATATATATATATAAAATTGGATTCATATAACATTTAGAAATTTTATAATGATGAAATTTTAGAACATGAAAATTTTTTTTCAAAAACTAAAACTGCACTTCACTAAAATTTTATACGCTACTTGTAAAATTAAAAATTTGTTTCATGTTTTGTACATATGTAATTAAAACAAAATCTCTGTATTGAGTATATAAGTGTATATGTTCAAGTATAAGAAGTTTCGGATGGACTTCAGAAAAAAGGGATAAAAAAATAAATTGAAAAGCATGATATTCAACCAAATCTTTTGGTTAACAAGATTGATAAAATTATAAAACTTTGGCAGTCATTAATTAGGAAAACAATCAAACAAATTCCGATTAGAAACTACAAGAGTTCTTCTATTAATTTTAGAAAAATTTTAAAATTTAAGAATTTAAGTTTTTAAAATTCAGTTTTTTTTTTATGTGCTAACTGTTCAACTGTCAGGCTAATAATTCTGAATATCTATAATATAGGTACATATTGAAACAGAGGCGGATTAGAATTTAAAATTCCTCATACAATTAAAACATGAGATTGTAATTAGTACTAAGTTTTATAACATCTTAGTTTCCAATAAAATACAATTCTATTTTGTTTTATATTGTAATAATTTTATATTTAAATTATAAGGTATTTCTGTATCTGTGAGTTATAATATTCAATTAAATTATTTTGTTACATTTTGTATTATAAAGATATGCAATTACTTAATTTTTAAGAGACTTCTAATGACAAAAGAATATAAGATGCAGATGAATTATAATAGGAAGTCCAGCACAAAAAATAACTTCCTATTTTCTTCCTATGTACCAAGTCTAGTAAAAAATCTTTCATGTTCTAGATATTTATTTATTTATTTATTTATTTACAGCTCCCTACCACAAAAAATGTGATAAGTGAGTGAATCTTACTTTCCTTTTCTGTTGTGACAGTTAATTTTATTTTATATTGGGGTATATAAACTATTACAATATCGATTATATTGACATTTGGCCAGGATTTGAACCCCAGACTTTTCTGAAAAGCCGCTATTTTAACCACTGAGCCACTCTAACCACTGATCAAATTGTTCTAGATATAAATCAAAAAACTTTCTCGGTTAGGCAGAAGTCTTTTGTTTGTTAGCAAATATATTAACTATTTTCCAAAAGAATAATACTGCACCCTGTAAATGATTAGGTTTTTTGCATCCTATAACTCTTTAGTAGGTAGAGTAGGTTGTGTTACATCATACCTAAACAAACTTTTAATTAAAATTTAATTATTCTTGCAACTTAAAGCACATTTTAATTGATTCTTATAAGTCAGAATGCATCCTCACAAATATGCCTTGTGAGTTATAAAAATGAATCAAAATATAATGTTCCGTTAAAACTTATTTTTCCGTTATAACTCGAATTTCTTTTACTAACTGTATTCTGTAACATAACCTTCTAATAATATTCGATAAAATAAACATTAAAAAATTATGTTTGTCATATTTTCTAGTAGTGGAATCACTAAATTGAAGGTTTCTCAATATTTTTACAAGGTTCTCTGTATCTAAAAAAAAAAAAATTTTTTTACCCAATAACTTTTTTTTCTAATATTTCAATTTTTTTTCAAATTTTAATCAAAAAATTTTATTTTTATACCTATTTTATTCGATAGTAGATACGCTATGGTAAATTACGATATGGTAGTTGGTGGTAAATATGAATATCATCCACCAAAGAAATAATTTTCACGAATATAAAATTTTTGGAACACTACACACATACAAAGATAGTATAAAAATTTTTATCACCTATATGTGCATTACATATATGATAGTTTTATTGAACAAATTAGAAACAATTTTCTTTGTGAAACGCTTCGGGAATAATCAAATTGGAAAATAATTTGTTCTGATATTTACATTGATTCATATATATCTATATATATATATATATTCAATGCTTATTCTATGGTTTTTTGTTTTTGTATAGTTGGAGTTGTTACATTAATTTGAACTTTTCGAAACGAGATTTTTTCAAATGAACCGTTAGGAAAAATAAACAAAATAAAATGTAAAGATATATAAAATGAAAAACTAATTGAATTTCTGAGAATTGTCACACGTTTATATTGCATAAACATATATATTATATATATATATATATAGATTGAAATAGAAATACAGACAGTGTTTTTAAAACGTTTTTCTTCGGTTTTTTTTTTTTGTTTTTCATTGGAAAGAAAATTAAAATACAAATGGAAGAAATTTTTCTTTTACATGTATGAATTTATTGTGTTAATTTTTATTCACGTATAAAAGAAAACGTATCGAAATAGAAGAGATTTTTATAATAAATTTTATCACCTCATTTACAGTTTTAGTTAATAGAGGCATAAAAAATTGGAAATATTTAAGTGATATTTTTTCCAATAAACACATGGAATCCAATTTTCTGATTAATTTGATTTAATTTCAAATAAATGATGAAAAAATGTATGTTTAATAAATATTTGATAATAAATAATTCTAAATTATTTTAATTAATTGTGGTTTGTTTCTTCGAAAATGTGAGAATGGGATATTCCTAGAAATTCGTTTGTTATGTGATTAGGATGCTTATGGAATAGCGTGTTTCTTTATTTTGACAATGTTTAAGATTTGGCTAATTTTATCTCCCAGAACCTTATTCTCCTCAATTTCCTTATCCAACACCCTGAATTCATTCCACATTTTTACCTTTAAAGTTACATTTTCCCTATCAAAAAGTATATTTGTATCACAGATTCGGATCTAAAATTGGAATAAAATTAACAGGACTTTAATGCACTAAAATCACACAGTACACAAAAAAACTTCACAATGATTCCACAGTCCTAATGAGTGGTTTTTGCAGCTTTTTACTTTCTCTCGGAAATAAAAAAATTATGAATCAAATTTGACTCTTAGGGCCTATCGCTAATAAAGATAAACTTCTTGATATACTATCTGATAGATAAGAGGTCTAAATGATATTATTCCTGTTTCACAGCCGAATTAATAACAAATTACAAAATTGCATATTTTCAGGAGTAATTTTTTTATTTATTTTTTTATTTATAGACAGTCTCTTACTTGGTTAAATGTAATAAAGGGTGAAGCATGCTTAACCAAATTCTTACCCACTAACCCACCGAGACCCTAAGAGGAAAATATACAAAAATGAATGATGATTTTTATTGCCTTTGGTCTTGATAAATATCTAAAATTTTATCTATCAGATAGAAATATCAGACTGTTGTGAAACTTAACATCTATCTGATAGATTCTTAATATTATATCTGCCAGTTTACCTGTAAGTAGTAAGTTAGTGTTAAAAAAAAATTTATAAAATATTTCAAATCTCTAAAATAAATCTTATTTAAATATTTGGGAAAAATTTATTATTTCAGAAAATTGTATAGCTTACAAATCAGGTACATAAGCTCGCCAGCAACACCTATTTAATGTTACAAATTCTAATTTTAAGATATTTAAAAAATTTGAAATAAACCTTAAAGTAAAAAAAAAATTCATTTTATAATATTTAAATACCAAATCAATGGTCTGTTGAGAAATAACAATTCCCTCCATTTGGGGAACACTGAAAAAAATAAAAATTTCCATTATATTTCATACTTAATACATTCAATGTAAGATTAATTATATTACCATGTTCTATTTGACCATGTAATATACATTTATTTAAACTTTATATATATATATATAGGTATGATTTCTTGATTTTACACTATTAAAATTTATTGCCATTAAAAGCATCTAAAAAAAAAAACCAACACACTGAATCAATAAAACTAGAAAAAAAAGTAATATTTTCTTTTCCATTCCATTACAGATATTTTTGTTAACACTAAAAATTATATTAACAAAAAATTTACATAGCAATTTTAAGTGTATCCTATATCCTGGATATCAATTTTATCTGTACCAAAATCTTACACCAAAATTCACTAAAAAATATTAGTTCTATAGTCGATTTGTAAATGACACACCACTTTTCTATTTTGACAACATTGGTTTTTAAAATTCTAAAATTTATATTTATAAACCTATATTATCCTGTAAACTACATATGTATCTACCTATGTAGTACCTATATAGTCCTGCCTGTATACCTGTATTGTCCTTAATAATTTGATTGAGTTATTTCTTAAAAGATTTAAATGATTTTAAAAGGATCTATGTACCTGTTATTTTGTTTTGTTTTTTTTTTGTAAAAAATTGACATTTGATTATTTTTGACACTAAATTGCAAAAAAATTAATGTCATTTTTTTTTTGATAGTCATGAATACTTTGCAATATAACAAGTTATTGAGTGAGAATGATAGATCAATCAAAATTGGTTAAATCAAAAATGTATTTAAATATATATATATATATATTAAATATATATAGGATTGGTGTATTAAAGTCGATTCGAATTTATTACCAAAAATAATAGAAATAAAATCAAATTAGCAATTCTATATTATTTGCAATGAAGATTGTCAAAAATTTAAATCTAAGAGATAAGAACCAAAATGGCAAAGAATTTTGAGCTTAACTCTTATATTACTCCTTATTACCAACTTTGTATAATTATGCAAACCTTTTTTTTTTTTGTTTAGGTGTCTATACGAGGGAATAGAAAGCCACCCACTGAAATTGTGCGAATTTATTGCCAACGGTGTTTCCTTGGGTAGTGCGCGACTTTAACACCCCAAACCCATACCCTTTTTGAACCAAACTTTAGGAGGGAACCCGTAATACAAATGTACAGTTTGGTTACAGGGATGGCGATATGGAAGGTTTTGGGATTATGGTGGAATTTGGGATTTCTGGATTATGAGGGAAGGAGAAAATTGGCTAGGATATTTAGAAGAAAAATGTTAATGTTCATATTAAATTTGGCTAAATCGTAAATATATAAATTATCAACTTTGGGGAACACATTTGGTGAAACATGGTTCCTTAAAGGAAAAACGGAATAACATAATTTTGAATCAAACTTTTTTAAAACTGATTCTCTCTGTAAATTCGTTTGACATTATTTCATTCCATCTTATTTTCTTTTTTTTTTTTTTGAATCTTTGAAAATCAAAACAAT
Organism: Dolichopus griseipennis; assembly: GCA_963082915.1. Taxonomy (NCBI): domain Eukaryota; kingdom Metazoa; phylum Arthropoda; class Insecta; order Diptera; family Dolichopodidae; genus Dolichopus; species Dolichopus griseipennis. The sequence continues at coordinate 32,113,942 of OY720442.1, read as the reverse complement.
CTTGTTAATAAAAAACAAACCTTTCTGGTGTCTGTGTTTCTTTCAAAACAAATTAAAAACGAGGAAGATTATAGTTGCCCTTGTCAACTTTTAGATACCCGTGCTTACCCACTAACCGTTATTTATTTTCCACATGCTATTATAAATATTACAAAAAAAATATAAGAAAGTAAAATAGTTAAAAAAAAATTTAGCTTATTATCCCATAATTTTTGCTTAAAAAAAATTAAATAAAAAAAAAAAAATATTAAATTTTTAATTCATTATACCATAATTTTTGCTTAAAAACAAAAAAAAAAACCATAAAAAAAAATAGCCCACCCCAAAAGTTGGCCCGAGCGATGTCCAACTTTGCCAACTAACTTGCCCTATTACTTTACCTGCCCAGTTTTAATTTTAACCTCGTAGCTTCATTAGATTCACAGTTATCGAATTGACAACTTTGTATGGCAGCTGCCCGAAAATGGGGTCGCAACATTTTGAAACTCCATATTAGTGCTCGATTCATTATATAACTAACAGTGTGTAATTTTCATCCTCGTAGTATACTCAGTTTCCAAGAAATTCATATTGGTGCAAAGAAGTTGTATGGCAGCCCCCCGCAAATGAAGCCGTAAAATTTTGAAACTTCATATAAGTGCTTGATTCATTATAAAACTAACCGTGTGTAATTTTCGTCTTTCTAGTATAATTACTTTTGAAGAAATTTATATTGGTTTAAATAAGTTGTGTGACAGCTCCCCGAAACCTTGGTCTGGTCTTAACAAAAAAGAATAGGGAACCTTAAAAATGTCCAAAAAATGTTTTGTGTGATTTTCAAAACTCTTGCTCTAATTTTTCAATTCTATCTCTTATAATTAATTTTTAATTCACGAATATATTAAACCTAAGCAAAGCATCATATAACCATATTGATAAAATGATTCATTCAAAATATTACACATATACATATTATATGAATATACATATATAAATTATTTATGAAGCCATTTACTTAAAAAAAATCTTTGTCTCTTTTTTGCTTATCTTAAATAAACTACGCATCATTTAAATTATATGAAATTCTAACTCGAAATCGTACAAAAAAAAATACAAAAAACAAAAATAAACAAAAAAAAAAAAACAAAAACAAACAAAATTCATATAATTTCATGTTACAAGGTGCATAGCTATATTTCAAATTTTTGTATGAAAATATTGGAGTTAAAAAAGTTAGCTGTTCGAGAGCTACCCGAAGTTTTGGTCCGATCTTAACCAAAAAAAATAGGGAACCTAGAAATTGATTGAAAAATATTTTGTGAAAATTTCAAAACTGTAGCTCTTTTAGTTTTTGAGTTATCGTGCTGACACACAGACGGACGGACGGACGGACGGACGGACGGACAGACACACATAGCTAGATCGACTAATTTTTCGATTCTGAGCCGATACGTACCCTTGACACTATATCTAGCTCGTCTAGATCGATGCGTTACAAACGGAGGAGCAAATCTAATATACCCGATGTCATATATATATGCACGGGTATAAATATGAAATAAAGAAAGGAAACAAACAAGTAATTGCATTAGTAATCATATAATGTCTTAATTGTCAGATCAAATAAATCATTATTTGAATTTCATTAAATTGATCAAACTTTAAATTTGCTTTGCTATTGCAGTTTATTCCTGTTAATTACAATCACCATTTTTAACTATAGGTATATTAAAGAGATATGTGTATATTTTGTTAATTATTAAATTTATATTGATTGCATTAAATGAAAAACTAAATTGTATTAAATTTTTTGAAGTCCTTATGAGTTTAAAAAAGTGGTAAAGATTTTTTGCTTATTATTCTCTAATTTTATTATATATTTTTTTTGATATCTGTAAATGGACTATGTAGATTAGATTGGATAAATGAATAAATCTTTGATTCCCATTTTATAGACATGAAACTAAAGAATAATTTTAATAATCCATACTTTTCGAAAATGATGAGAATTAGCACCATCTCCAAAAGAAATTTATATTTGTCTTCCATACCTATAATAATCCCTATTTTTTGGCAGGTTATTGGCGTCACACCCTGTATATATGATGTATTGTAAACATATCCTTACTCAAAGTTTATTATATACTTCAGAGGGGGTTGAGTTTTGAGTGACATTGAAATTGTGGGTATTCTTTTCGAAAAATGTGAGTATGCTTTTTGAAAAATGTGAGTGTCCTTTTCGAAGGAAGGATGTCTTAAATTTTCAGTACGATTCTATTTTTTTATATTGTAATAACTTGTAGGTATCCTTTTCGAAAGATGTGGGTATCCTTTTCGAAAAATGTGGGTATCCCTTTCGAATAATGTGAGTATCCTTTCAAAGGAAGGACGTCTTAAATTTTCAGTACTATTCTATTTTGTTTATATTGTAATAACTTTGTATTTGAAATATATGGTACTCTATATCTGTGAGTTATATTCAATTAAATTATTTGATAATTTTTGGTATTTGTTTATTTATTGTTACGTTAATGTATTTTTTATTAAAGATATATAATTATTAAAAAACCAAAATAGAAAACCAAATAAATGTTTTTTCACTTTCTATAAAATTCGAACCCAGGCCTCTCGCATGAATTCATTGACTAACTATTATGCCACCCAACCATTAGATAGTGACACAGTGCTGCATCAAAATGAACACCTAATACATTAAAATTTTATGAAAATGTATGGCCTTTCAAATACCTTACCCAGCTCAATTTTTAGCCCGCTTATTAATTTCGAAAATATGGAATTTGATTCCGAAAAATTTAAACATAATTTCCCTAAAACGATGTCTAATATCTATTAAAACTTAAATAAGATTTTGTGTGTGTTTTAAGACTAATTTTGGGGACTATTTTATACTGATGGATCAAATCATCCGAAGAATCTAAATCAATTTACAATTCTAAAAACCGCTCTTTTCCGAAACAAATAATATTCTTACCACAAAAATTAAAAACTAAACCATGTCTTTTGATAGCTCCAAAAAAATTATTATACATACACATACACTAATAAATCTTGAAATAAAATTTATTAAAGTAAATAAACGATATTCACTTCCTTTGGTTTCTTTGGTATATAAATTATTCAATTCCCCAAAAACTAAAGATTTGCACTGAGCTTTCCTTGATTACATATCCTATGTACCTCTAATAATTACTCAAAAAAAATTTTCACATATATATATATATACAATAATTTTATTTATTCATTACACAAGTCACAATATGCTCTTGATCCGGACCCAACTACAATAATAAACCAAATCTTAACAATTCAATTTTTAAATATTCTGACCAGGTATAACTTTTCTTTTATATTCCTTGACTTTTAATTAGAAAAAAACAAAAAATAAAGCAGAAACTTCTTTATAAGTTTTCAATTTCTTTTTATTAAATTTTTTTTAAGATTTTTTTAAGGTCCTTCCACATTTTTAATATACAGTATACTCCCGAAATTTCAATTCTCAGAATTAAGTATTAAAAAAAAAATAAAAAAATAAAAATAATAAATTAAATTTTAATATCATACTGAGACTAAAGCTATATACCCACTTTAATTCTCCCCCTTAAATGTATTTCATTTGTTATATCCTATATTGTAGGTCCTATTAAATTATTTAAGTAATTTTTATAATGGCAATAATATTAATAAGATTACAATACATGTTATAAATTATTGTACAAATACTAAAATAATATTTTTACTTTTTGTTTTTTTATTGGAAAGTCCTTGAAAACAGCATGTCTACAAAATGAACAAATAATATTATATTTATATAATATATATACATATAAGTACGTTTGATAAAAGCAAATAGAGGGTGAACAAAGACACTGTCAACAGTGTACAAAAGCTAAAAAATGAGTCAGGACAGTAGGAAATAATCATAATATTATTATTGAAGCCACTTCAAATGTTATTTCTTCCTCTGGACGTACTGAAGAAACAAATTTGGCAAAGGTCCGATATTCCAATCCGAGACTTTTAAATTACTAGCAGTTCATAAACCCGACAATTCAAAATCTCGACGTTTAAAAATTTCGACAGTTCATAATACCTGCATTTCAAAATCCAGACAGTTCAGAATCACTGCAGTTCAAAAGCCCGAAAGTATAAAATCCCTAAACAGAAAAAAACCTTAACACCAAGCGTGCAACACTTTAAATTTCTAGGTCTAGGTAAACTATTTTAAATATAAGTTCATTTGACCTTGGTGGATGTCAAAACTCGTAAGACGATATAAATTACGGTACGAGCGTATTGAATCTATTGAATCAAATACGCTCAAGGTATTTGATTCAATAGATCGGAATATTAATGATTATCTCAGACATCTTATCTTCGGTTTCTTGAGCCCTAGCCTTTATTATACACCACTTCCCGCCTTTAGTTTTCAAAAGCTACAATATTAAACCCATAATGACGATGGCAAAACTAAGAAACTGGTTTTACCAAATATTTGAACTATTTATTTGAAGTGTAATTTTCCCCTTTGGCTAACTGCTGATTCAATATTGTTCAATTTATTGAATTTCAAAATTCCTCCATGAGTTCAGTTCATCAAGGATCAGTTATTAAAAATAATAAATATTAATTCAAAGCTGGTACTTGAAAATTATCTTAAATTTAATATTAAAATTAAAAATTACTTATTTTTAATTATTTTCTAACGTTTTTTTGACTCACAAAACTTTTTAAATGAAACTAGGTTAAGAAATAATCACTTAGGGTAAAGATAATAATATGTATAAGAAAAGATTTTTACGGAACTTGGGAATATGAAAAGTTTTTGAATAAGAATCTTCAGTATATAATATAATTCTTATTTCTTGTTCTAATCCATTGAGATTTGAGATCTCAGAATGGAGACAACGGACACAAAAACACAACACAATTTTTAATATATTTGAATTGTCTTTTAATTTAAATTAATTTTTGTTTATTTTTTATTTTTATTAAATTTTTTAAGAAAGTTTTACAGGAAACGAATATTTTTGCGTTTATCTGTTTTGTTTCAAATACACAAATAACCTCATGAGATCTGACAAAACAAACTTTAAGCATTCCATATGAAAAATATACGATATAATGTCTTATAATAATGAAATTATATAGGCAGAGATTGACAAACTGTGGTTTTGGTGGCTTTAATTACTTTAGGTTCTAACTTTGTATACGTTTGAAAATGGTCATTTCGTGAGGCTATTTAGCAAGAATTTTGAGCAGAGTTCTTTTATCTGTTGTTTCGAATATAATAGGTGAATGCTAACTTTCCAAATATGTATTTGAAATATTAAAATTGCACTATTCGTAAGTCATTTTGAGATGCAAACCTTAGGTTCATATGTACCGAATCTGTTAGGGATAAAACACCGTCAATATTTTCCGATATTATATTTGTATGTTTATACCACTTAATAAGTTGTGCATTACCGTAACTATTACTCTAGATGACTATAAATAACCTATAAGTACATAAACACCATTGTAATGAGGAAAGGGGAAATACCGTTAGGAATATTAGTAATCACCAACCATATAAGTGTGATAAAGTAATCGTTTTAAAATATAACACAGATGAAAAACTAGGGATCAAAAAGCCAGAGGAAATTGATTTTCAAACTATGTACAAAACGTTTCGATACGTCAACTATAATTCAGCTGCCAACACAATATTCAACTGCATTGAGGAAAAAGGAAATACCGTTAGGAACATTTGTACTCATCAACCATTTACTTGTGATAAAGTAATCATTTTAAAATAGAATACAGAAGGTAAACTAGGCATCAAAAAACTAGTGGAAAGAGATTTTCTATCTATAAATGAATTCAAAACTGTTTTGGTTCGTCAACTATAATTCAGTTACCCTGGCCGAACCCATATTATATTTTCTTAAAGACTTTAAAATTTGGTATGTTTCTTTAATTTTTCTAACATTTCTTTTTTTTTTAAATTTATATATATATTTTTTAATAAAAGCTTATCCTACTATATCATCACATTGCAAAACCCTTAAGTAGTTTAATTTTAACCTTAGGCAATATCCTCAACCCCTCAATACTCCCTGAAAAAAAAAATTCATCAAAAAAGAACTAAGAAAAAAATACGAAAAAAGAAATTGAAAAACCTTTTTGGCATAATTGATATAAATCTCTTGTTGAGAAGCCGCTTGTATTCAATAATATATTTGTTGTAAACTGTATTATTCCTCTTTTTTTTGTTGTTTTGTCCATAAAAAAAAAAGAAAAATTTGTTAGTGTGGGTAAGGATTCAAAAAAAAAACAAAAACAATCTTTTAAAGAATCTTTACAAGAGAAATCAAATTTTTTTGTAATTTTCTGAAACTTTAGACCTACGCAAAATTTATCAGTTGACCTTGGCTATTTTCAACTGTTATATTTTGTTTTAAAGGATATTTTTGTCCTGTTTTGTTTTTTCCTCCGTTTCTTTAACTCCATTTTCGGAAGCGTGGATTAGATTTCATTATCCATCTTTTATACTTTGCCTATACGTACACTTGTTCTTTTTTGTGATGAAAATTAAAGATTTTTTCTTTTGTTTCTTATTTTTTTGTTGTTCAAATCAAGACGTAATGAAAATCTTTTTCGTCTCATTTATTTCAAAAATCAAATTAAATTCAATTCTCTGAAGTAAAAACAACGAACAAGTTCGAAGAATTGAAATAGACCAAAAGAAAATCAAAAGTCAAACGGACACAACAAATATTGAAAAAAAAAACAAAAACGGATGGAAGAAAAAAATCTGTCTGATCTCTTATTAGCTCCTTTGATTCTTATAGCTTTACCCAACAATTCTAGGGTAGATCTATTCTAAAGGAAAAAAAAAAACAAAATATTAAAATTTAATATTTTTTTTAAATTCAAGAATATCTTTAATAAATAACTAACTAATAGGATTTTCGAATGGTCTATGAATAAATATTGAATAACAATTTATTATAAAAAGTATTAATTTTGTTACACAACATCGGGGATTGATTTATGAAGCGATTGATTTATGTAAATTATCATAAATGAAACTTTTTATTAACAGGTACTTACAATACAAATTATGTTCTTCGATTTGTTGAAGCAGACATTATTATTAAATTTAATAAATCCTAAAATCTTATTAATGCAAATAAAATATTAATGATCTACACCTCTTTTTGTTATTTTAAATACATGTTCTTTTATTTGAGAGCATTGCTTCTTCAAGTAGAATATGAAATCTTAGTATTCCTATTGATTATTTAATTTTTCGACCAGTGAGCATTTACCGTTATTTTTTTTTGATGAAAAAAGTCTATTAAAAAAGTTGATGATTATTCTGTATATACTCTTTTATTTGAGGGCGTTACTTCTTGAAATAGATAATTATATTTTGATCATCCTTCTAATATCATTCAACTTCTTGACCCGTGAGCATTTACCGGTATATTTATTTTCCTGCAAAAAAGTATGTTTAAAAAATTGATAATGATCTTGATTACATATCATCTAACATATAAAATTAATTCAAAGCTCTAACTCTTAAAGCAGAGTCGCCTAACAGTCCTAGGTTATCTTACATCTTATGTAGTAAAACTTCTAGGATACTGTTCTAGTAAAACTTCTAGAAAAGCAATAAATTCTTGACCAGTAAGCATTTACCGTTATACTTATTTTCATGCAAAATAGTATATTAAAAAAATTGATGATGGCCTAGATTAAATAAGATCTAACATACAAAATTAATTCCAAGCTCTTACTGTAGAATAAAGAGTCGTCTAGCAGTCCTAGTATGTCTTAAATCTTGTCTAGTTAAACTTCTAGACTACTTATCAGAATAAATGGAAACAAACAGAGTCAAGTACAAACTGAACTAAAAATTTGATTCCACCCGGATGACAACCTATATAATACCTTTTATAATTTATAAAACTTATTGAATGGAAATAAAAATGGCAACAAAATATAATGATGATCAGAATTCAGAATTGAAAAAAAAAAAAATTATTTTTAAATTATTTATAACAGAGAAAGCAAAGAAATGACAAAATACATTTTTTTCTTTTAAATTTTTCAAATTCTTTATTTACAAAAAAAAAAACGGTGTCCCATTCATTTTCAATAAATAATAATCAAAAAAAAAAAAAATATAACAAATCCCATTCACCAAATTTTATTTTTCATCTGTTTGTAATGTGACCATTGAGAATTGTTTGCCTCACATAAAATTTATTTATTAGTTTTGTACGTATGAAAATCAGTCTGACCGTTAGTTTCTGGTATTGTTTAGTTGGAACAAATGGTCACTTGATACATAAAACGCAGGCCCTAATAAGTTCAAATTGAGTTTAATAATACACAGCCCGCTGTCTTCAAATCCTGATCAAAGACTCTGTAAGTCAATTTATGTTGTCCTCTCTTAGTGATTACCTTGGTACTTCACGGTGTAGAACTTAGAGTCAGTTTGGGATTCTAAAGACTTTTTTTACAATCTAATCAAAGTCTATTTCCACAAACTAGAATGTCCGTTCGAAAACATGTTGTCAATTGAAAAGCTTCGACGTAACAACGACATATCGTTTCATCGCCTAATTAACGCTCTTGATATTTTGAACATGGCTTTGTTTATTAAAAGTTAATCCGATTGGCCATTATAGAAATTAGGTTATCTCCCACTTTTTTACAAAATTCGTTCTCCAAAATCTGTAATTTAAAACCAGTAAAACCTACATGCGATTCGTTTTTGCTCCAATATCTGCAATTGATCCTACAATATTAATATGATTATAGGGAGACACGAATTTTCAATTCATCATCTGGTGAATTTAAATATTTTTCCTCTTAATTTTAATTAAAACTAATTCAATATTGAAATCAAGACTTGATTTGAACAACTAAATAATAAATTTTAACATAAAGGTATTTTTTTTTCCACGTAAATTCATTTCCTTTGAATTTAATAAAAGTTTTTTTTTCAAATTTTAAATTAAGGTTCTTTTCAAAGTAAAATTAAATAAAATATTAAATTTTTGTGTAAAAATACTTCTTTATTAATTCATTTAATGAAATTATGAGGTATTTCATGAAGAAAATGCATCAATGGTAATATTTTTTGAAGTACAATTCGCAAGAAAAATATACGGTTCTCTACCGCATGCCAACTTTTAAAAAGATGTATTGCTGCAGAGATTGAAATTTGGATCTACGTCTGCGTTTTTCGAAATGTTATGTATGATCTGTTCTACTATATAAAGTAGAGAATTGAATTCTGTCAGCCACCCATATGAATGAACTTTCGAAGCCTTTCAAATGAGCTTCTTTATAAAATCACTGAGAATTTCGTGGGTCACTGATCACTGAGATGGTGATAAATCACTGAGATGGTGTCTCAAATTTTGCAAGCTTTATTTTACAAATAAAAAAATGAAGGAAAATATCATATTTTGGATATGTGATCCTCAGTCAAAAATACGAGCTCATACAGCATATCGTGCAGTGTTGAAGATAAAAGAAGTATTACTCGAAAGCAAATTCATTGGTTACCTAAGTTCAGAACAGGTGTATTAAAGATTGGTGATTTGGTATACAATGTAATGAATCGAAATGGATAGCATCCAGTAGTGATTGGACATGCGAGTGAGAGATTTATTAATTAATGCATTTCCGACGTTGATTTTGGATAATTTTAATTAGTGTTTGATTTTGACCAAAGTAGATTGTGCCTTTAGTTAAATCATAACCAAAGATTTTGCTCTATTTCTATTATTTTTTACCACTGATGCATTTATTCATTTCCGCTACAGGTTTCTATTTCCAGCCTTTCAACTTACAAATTAAACATCTCTTAATCTACAAATAAGTTTCAGACTACCATGCATTGTTATTGAAGACTTCGTTTCTAATATACATGTTTTAGATCACTTGAAATTATTCCAAAAAATTTATAACATAAGATTCACAATCAATCATATCGATTTCCTCTAAATTAAATAACAATTGTAAAACTTTAAATTTTAGTTTTAAATTTTAAGTTTGATTTTTAAATTAAAGCTAGAATATTTAGCCCCTACATATTATTCCATTTTAATTTTTCTCTCTTAACTAAATAAAGAAATATTTAAATTTTTAACTCTTATTATCAGTTTAAATAATAAAATCATTAAAATTAGGAAATTTTACAAAAAAAAAAAAAATAAAAACACAAAAACAGAGTATTAAAAAAAAATCTAAACAAATTCAATACAAAACTTTAAATTATCCCACTCTTATATTTTCCATTCAATAAAATTTTCCATTTCAATATTTACATAACAAATTCTTTATATTCTGTCTATTGAAAATGTTTGAAATGGAAAATGAGAGTTGTAGAACATTTTTCCAAAATATAAAAGTTTGGTTAATTTCCCGATAAAGGTTGGCGAATGAACAGTTGCTTAAAATAGTTATTATTAAAAGAAGAATTCAATTCAAGAAATAATTCTACAAGTAAAGACTATGTTTGGTGAGCATGTGCTATCCTAAAATCTAGGCCTTGCTTTTAGTTTTGCATCCGACTCCCTATTACTTTTTATTAGTTTGTAAGTATAGCATTATTTGTGTCGCCAAGGCAATTTTGTTAAGAAAAATTATTTTTTAATGTTTTTTTTTTTTCCAATTAAATATTTTGTGACCTGTACGGGAATTAAACCAGCAGTCTCTCGATTAATAAGCAAAATCCCTACGCACTACAGCGGCCAGGCTCCTATCGATAATCACTTGTCTTCTAAATGTAAAATATGAAACTAAATAACATTTTTTATAAACTCAAGTTGTGGTGCATTAAAAGGTAAAATATGGCAATTAACAAAAGACTTGAGTCCGTCAAAAACACTCTCAGAGAAAGCTCATCTCATAAGAAAGCCTATTTTACTAATAAATACTAATTAATCATTATTATGATATCAAATAGTAATTCGCCGGGTCACCCAATCATAAAGGCAGTGAAGACCTTTAAGAAACAATATCAATATGAAGCACAAGTTTTAAAAAAACTAAACTTTAGTTCAAAAAAATTTCTATTTATGTATAAACATTATGGGAACCTCATTTAGGCTTCCTTGAACCCTTTGTTTTTTTTACATTTAAAACGAAACTTAAGAAAATCTTCTTTAGAATTTCTGTCCTCTAAACTAATAATGATTTACAAAAAAAAAAAAACACTCTCCAACTAATCTGATAAAATCTCAAAGAATTTTCAAAAGTAAAGAACTAAAATTTTTTTTTAAAAAATTATAATGCATACCCCTTAAATTATGCAATATTTAAACCGTTTTTTTTTTCTTTCATTTCTTTTATACTTAAAAACTTTCTTACAAATTTTATTCAATATTTTTTTGTTTCTCACTTTTATTTCCATTTTTTTTTTTACTTATTTTTTCTTACATAAAAGCCAACAAAAGCAAAGCTTTTAAGAAAACGCAATAAAAAAAAAAAACGAAAAAAAAATTAAAATACTTATAATATGTACAATAATACATACATATTATATTTATTATTAAATTTCAAGAAAATAAAATTATCTAGATCAAATTTTATTTCATTTAAAATTCAAACTGAAACTATTTGAAAGAAAAGTTTTATTTTTTTTTTTATTTTAGAATTTTTTTTTTTATTATTTTCACTTTACATTTTTTGTTATTTTTAGAATAATTTAAAAAATGTGCTAATACAGTTTTATTCGATACGGCCGTCTTCGTAGCCGCGTCCGGAAAAACATATAGATGTAAAGTAAATGTAAAGGGTTGCCGTAAGGCTTTAATTTACCGTTATGTGAAACTCAATTTATGCCAAATTTTTGACCTCTCATATCTTCTAAAATTTAAGCCCTAAGATTAGTATGAGTCATTTATGAAAACTTTTTTTTTTGACGTTCACTGTTCTAAGGGGGCTGTAAGGGGTCAAAAATTTTGAATCTAGCTATTTTTAAACACCTGTAATTTGAAAACCTTTCTACAACTTCGCAAAAAAAAAATATACAAAGTTTTATGCTTAAATTATTATTTTTATCATTCTTAAAATCCTTGTCCTTAAAATAGAAGATAGTGTCTCTTATTTCTTAACAATTTTTCCTTATATAATAAAATTCTAAGAAAAGATCCGAATTTTGGTGCAAATCACAATTCAATTCTTTTAACCTTTAAACTTTAAAGGAGAAGGGGTAAAATCTTTGAGAGTCAGCATATGTTCGATTAAAAATATATAGAACTTTCCCTTTCAAGGGCTTTCATAAGTTTAAAAATTAAAAACGTTCACTTTTTAGAAACTAGAGACTTTAGAAATCAGAGTACCTATATATTTTCAAAGTTAAACGTCAACACTTGAAGCTCTTATATTTTATTTCCACATATGTTAACAGTTTTCCTTGATTGTATTGTGCTTATATTTTAAATATGGCTTCCATTACTATTTATAATTTATAATTAATTAATTAAATAAATAAATTACAATATTATCAATTTATTTTTTATGTAAACTATGTTTCATAATGAGTTATTCAAAACAAAATACCGCTTTTAGTTAAGTTGTTTATTACACAACACAATCTAATAAACAACGCAACCAAATTTTTTTATTGTAAATAAAAACTTCAGCAGTTGTAAAGAGGTTGTATGTCATAAAAGTGCTGCCCAATGTTAAAATTTTAATTGTAAAAACTGGTTTTGAAGTGTCAAATTTAAATGTTTGAATAATAAACTAATGAAATTAATCTTTCAAACTGTTCTGAATTGGTAACTCTAATTTTACTACTAAATTTATAAAAATTTACTAAACAAGGACAAGCATTTTTTTATTAGCTACTTTCTCTCTTTTACAATTCTAAAATCCAGTACTCTTATATATTTAACTTAACATTATCTAAATACAACTGATCTTAATATGTTGTCACCTTTAAACCGTCTCAAACAACGTAATTGTAAATTGTTGTCATTGACAATAACTTAATTTGAACACAACTCAACTTAAAAAATAAGTTGTAAAATTTTGACAGATAATTAGGTTTTGTTGTCAATCATAATAGAGTATCAAAACAAAGTTGTTAAATCATAATGGCATCCTTAATCTGTAAAATGTACTTTTTTAAAAACCATTAGTTCTTTTTCATTACTTATATATCTTGCTTTTTGTCTCTTTCTTTTTTTTTTTTTGATAACTTGTTTGTTACAAATTGTTTCCTATATTATTATTAAAATTCTTCTCAGTTCAGAAAATTTTAGAAAAAAAATAATAACAAACAATAACTAAATAAAATTGATAAGAAATAGAATTTAAAATGGTATATAAAAAAAAATGAAACAAAACGGAACGAAATGAAATCAAAAAAAAAAAGAAACATAAAACAACAAAATAAAAAAAAAACTTCAATCTACAAACTTGTTAAATTTGATAACGTTTCAATGATTTTCGAACAAATTTTTTAAAACTAAAAAGCAAAATAAAAAAAAATAACAAAAATTAGCTTAAGTTTTAGGTGTACTTCAATATCTTCTACTTTATGCATTAAACACTATTTTCTACTACACAGTTTTCCATCACATACATATACACATGAAAAATACATTGAAAATAGGAATAATAATAAAAAATAATAATAACAACTACCGGTATAAATAAAAATGAGAATAAAAATGGAGACAAGAAAAAAAATAAAAAAAAAAAAAAAAACAGTTTTAAAAATTTGCATTTAATTTTGTCGTTTGTTTTTTTTTTGTTATTTCTTACTTCACAAATAGTTCTTTCTCTTTTATTTTCTTTTACATTTATAAAATTTAGAATTTAGTTTTTTTTATTCTATTTTATATAAATGATATTCTTAATTGTATATATTTGTGTGTGTATGTGTGTGTGTAATATATTAGATAAATCTCGCACTTGTTTCACATATCACATCTTTTAAATCAAGATTGCAAGAAAAATAAAAAATAGAAAAGACAAAAATTGATTGAAAAATTTTGAAAATAAAATCAATAAGGTAGAATTTAAAAATAAGGGTTTGACAAAAGCACATTTCCATTATCATTTTGAAAGGAATCAAAATGAAAATGAAGAATTCATGATAGATTCGAAAATAATGATTCATTGAATGAAAATTTAATTTTTAAAAATTATTAAAGATATTTAGGAACAGTTTAAAGAGTATTTTAAGTTTCTTTATTACAAGACCTCTTCAACAATTTTTAGCTCTTAAACTCCAAAAACTCAGCAACCGAAAGAAATACAAAAGCTTTAAATATTACAAGGTTTTATGAGTTAGTTTAATTGTTTTAAAACTCTCTTACAACTCTCTTAAAACGCTCTTACAAACACAAATTTTTTTATTTCAGCATTTGAAAGGAATGAAGGTGGACCAGTGCTTAAAATGAGTAAGGTCAATTATTAATAAGCATAGCGAATTTAGGTTTGTGTAAGGTTTTGTATGTAAAAAATTTTTTAGATTTGCTCTCGTTGATGACTCATTGCAAAATTGAAACTGGAAAACAAATGAACGTCTAACTGATACTGGAAAATAAATGAACTAACTGATACATAAAAATATTTTTAAATGTGTATGTATTGGAATCTTTGAAAAATCTTGTTGAAAATATTATTAACACAATAACGAGATACTTTATCTTAAATAAAGCATTATTTAAAGTTATACATACCACGCACTTATCTAACCTATCTTCGAACCATTTTTTTATTTTTTTTTTGAAAAATGTGTTCAATGTCAAAAGTATATGACAATTTTGAATTTGAATTTTGACACAGTTTGTATTTAACTATAAAGTCATCTCCACGTACTTTCATAACAAAAAATAAAAAATACAAAACAAAAACCTATTAAAATAGATTTAAGTTGTTCAACTTTCTCATACACGATACAATTCGAAATGTACCAAAGACTCCATTCTGCTCTCAAAAATAAAAGATTTTTGATTTCCTTCCAACCAACATTTTAACCTTCAAAATAGTCTTTCGAATTACTCATATACGATTCAACTTCATAAGTACGAATACCAAGTTGAAAACCTGGTCCATCGTGTATGGGCTGCATAATAAAAAAAAAAATCTTTAAATGTTATATTCCTTTGATAAAAATTGTTTCGTATTTAATTGTAAAATCTTTGAATGAGATCATTGTGTGCTGGACACAGAATATTTTTTAAACTTTAAGGCCGTTAAATTTTTTGATTGGCTTTAGATTTTTTTAAGAAATGATGGAATGTAAATAAAATTCTGTAGGGAAAACTATGAATAAGATCGAAAAAGTTAATACTAACAAAAGAGTACCAACTATAGTAACTACTACGAGAGCCCATCATTATAATACTTGTATTATTTTAAGTTTAAAATCTTTGTACCCAACAGATTAGCAGAATAATATTTCAACCAAAATTAAATTGAAGAATTTTGATTTGTACTAGAGAACATCACGTAAAACAAAATAATCCGATGGATTGACAAAAAAATTTTTAAATTCAATTATTACAAACAGAACTATTGGAAAAAAACCTAAGAAATAACACATAATAAGAATCAGTTATGTTGAATTTCATGGTAATGGTATTCTTGAGGATTCTTTAGAAAAGTAAAATAAAAAATATTTCAATGAATGTATTTATGGTTGTATTGTAGATTTCTCAAGATTTTGGGTTCTACTCTACTCTACTCTAATATTTTTCTTCTTAGTTTTTCTTTGTTTTATTTTTGCACATTCTATTTCGAATTGTTCAATTTCTTCGCCTTCTCTATTTTTTAGCACATTTTCAACAAAATTTAAAATGTCCGTCCGTCCGTCCGTCCATCTTTACGTTAAAAAATTTACAAAACATTCACACCTTTTTTAAATAAAGAAAAAATATTTTAACAACCGTTAGATATTACAAAAAAAAAAAAAATTTATGAAAGATTTTTTTTTTGTAACTCGACCCATTACGCAACTTCGCAAGCTCGCTGAAGTGCATAGAAGTTCATATTTAAAATGATAAAATAAAAGTTCTATTAAGTATGTTTTATGTCTAAATGACAGCTATTTTTATGAGCTGTATTCATATATGTAACACAACATGTAACAATGTAGAGATATGTCATACATGTAAATAAGCAGATAATTGTACTGCAAAACCCCAGAGTTGTTTATCAGCATCAATTGAACGCTCTCAAGTGTATATAGCATGATTTGTTGTGACAGCACAAAGGGTTAAGTTTAGAGCACTAATTCATTGAGAATAAAGTTAGTAATGCTGTGATGGTAAATAGGGACAGGTATCGTACTATGATTAATAATTTTGCGCGCCTTGCAAGGGCCTACAGGATGCAGGATGAAGCAACATCACACACAGCCCATGCCACAATTACTCTTCTAAGTGAAAATTTTGATGACCCAATTATGTCAAGAAATTCAGGATTCAATTTTAACTGCCCCTGATTATTTCCTTTGGGGTTATTAAAAAAGCAAGTAAATTTAAACAAGCCTCAAACTATAAAGCAACTAAAGCACAACATTGTGCACAACTGTGATCAGGACAATAGAGCGTGTTACTTTGCGTGCTGTTATGTAAAATACCCGTTTAGAAGCCGAATTGTGCATTGATGAAAATAGTAGTCAAGTCATGTATCTGACATTATTTCTCAAAATTTAAATTTGTGGAGCGTTCCATAATCTCAGTTTAGTAAATCTTTTTTTTAAATCCCGTTTTTAGAATACTGTTTTTTAGAAAATCTCGTTTTTAGAAAATTTCGTTTTAGAAAATCTCGTTTTTTATTGAAAAATCTCGCTTTTTAAGAAAATCTCTTTTTTAATTGAGAAACTGGTTTTTAAGGATTTTTGGGTTGGATACAAAACCAGAATTAAATTAAGAGAAAATGTCGACAAAAAAAATGCCGACTGAGAAAATGTCAACTGAGGGTGAAAATATCGACTGTAAAAAAAATACCGACTGATAATTTGCCTACAACTGAAAATATTAACAAAAAATGTCGACGTAATTAAAAATATAAAAAACAAATTATAACAATATATTTATTCTAGAAACAATAAATATCCATTCAATAAAAAAAACTAAAAGAAAAAATAGATATAATAATTATATGTGAAACAACATGATAAATAAATTTAATAAAAAATAGATTTTAGTATAACTTCATGTTCCTCGCAAATAAACATAAATATTCAAATTTAGAAAACCTATTCTTGTTTGCAATAATATTTCTTAGACGTTCCGTCTTTTTGATAAGTTTAGCTTTCACAACATCTATGTTGTGAAAGCTAAACTTATCAAAAAGCAGCTCTTCAGCTGTTGTGAAAGCTAATTATATAAGTTGAAATTGCATACTTTGAGGCGCAATTTTATATAAATGTTTTTGAACTTGAATTTGAATTAAAATTTAAGTATTTTATAAGAGTAAAGCTTTTTTTTAATTTTTTTGTTGTTTTATATCGACAAAATTATGTCAATTTAAATCTAACAAACCTAATTCTTGTAATAACATACCTACAGGGCTGTTACAGCATTCTGACTGCTGCAAACCTCAAGTAACTATTATACTGAAAAAATGTTGAAAAAATGACAATCTTCACTGAAAAAATGTTGCCTAAGAAAATGTTGATTGGAAAAATACTGCGCAGTATTTTCTAATATATTTTAACAAAACCTTTATTATTTCGGAACATTGTTACATTTTAAAAATGTGCTTTTTTAAAAACCCTTAGTTTTTTTCATTACTTGTTTAATTTTTTTGATTTCTCAATCTCAATCAATTGTCTTTTTCTTTTCTTTTGTTTTCTTTTTTGAAAATTTTCAATTCTTGATCTTTTGTTAATGCTCTAACGAACATAAATTACTTTTTCTTTCACTTTTTTTTTCATCTATCTCATTCATGTTTTATTTTGTTTTGTCTCTTTTTATCTTAAATTTTTTATCTTATTCTATACTCTAGTTATATTTAAAAAAAAATCACCATGGGAACGTAAAACAAAAAAAAAGTTTTAATGTCACAAAAGTGTTGTGACATTAAATTTATTCAGTTTTAACAGTAATTTAAATACAAATATACTACCTAAATGTGTTTATACAATAAAAAAAAAAAATAAAAAAAAAACATAGAATTTCTTTTAAATTACCTAGGTATAAAAAAAAATAGCAATTTATAAGAAAAAAAAACACATGAAATATCAGGTATCAGACAGGTGTATTCTAAAAGTAATAATAGTTAAGTGAAAATTAAAATAGAATAAAGAATAAAATATTTCTGTATGATGTTAATTGAGTCTTACTATGAGTTTAACTAAATTCATTTTTTATCTAGTCATCTTAATAAACTCGAATTATTTTTTAGTACTTTGTTGCAGGTTAATCAAAAGATTATCTAGGGAAGGCGTTTTGTTATGGTGCTGAATAAAATTTGCTTTAACAATAATGGTTTTACCAAAATTCGTTCTTTAGTTTCCAACTAATCGAAGAAATATGCTATGGATTTATGAATCTCTATCTTTTTTCTATCTTACAATCTTTTAGTTCTTGTACAAATAATAGACACTTATGTGTGTGTAAGGAGTTGCCAGAGTGTAAGGCTAATATTTAAGGATGTAAAAGTTGCCTTCAACATTGATTTGAAAAAAATGGCCTAGGATATATTTTCGTCAAAATCAAATCATTTGAAGCCGCTACAGTTATTGGAAGACTATGTTACCAAATAATTTAAAAAATCCAATACTTAAACAAAAAAAAAATAAGGGAGGTATGGTTACATGATTCATATTTTTCTGATTTTATTGCCACTTGCTATAAAATTTATTTAAATTCAAACATCGCATCCGGTAGTAACGACAAGCTTATAAACGTAGAAATAATGGATTATATAAGCTTTTTTTTCTTGCATAATTGGGTTTGTACTGTAAAGTCTGAAAAGTTTTTGTAAAGCCTGGTTATTTTATATAGCTGCCCCCTGTGGTCCAATTTGAAGCACTCACAAAGTCGTTTTTGCTTTTCATAGCATTCATACTAGTAATGCATTCATACCAAATTTCTTTAAAATCGGTTCTGACTTTGATGAATTCTTAGAACTTGACATTGCCGACTTTTCTAGAATCTCTAGACGCCATGATACAAGAATTATTCAATGAAAGCTACTTTCATGGGTCCCGACTAATATTCTCTGCACCAAATGTCAACTCATTACGACAGGTAAAACTTGAGATTTCCGAGTCTGGTGATTTTGTATGAAAACCATCTCCAATTTGGTTCATCTACGATTTATACTAATTTTACTAATAATTGAGAATTTTTACTATTGACAAAAAAAGCACTCATATCGAATTTTATGAATTTCATTCCAATGCTCACAGACATATATACTCACGCTCATACACACACACACAGACCTCCGCGCCACATACAAAAATTACGCATCTCCGACAAAATGTAACAACTTTTCTTAGAGAGGAATAAGTGAGGAACTCATAACCTTTTCTTCAATATTGTATTGTATTGATACTGAATGCGAGTATGTATGAGTGGTTCGAATCCCCATTTGAGTGTAAGGAAGTATGATTTACCAATTCCAACACTTTTATGAAGAAAATCCCTTCTCTTATTTATCTTAGAGTAAGATTTTGGAATTTAACATTTATATATATATATAATATTACTTTGTACAGGAAAGTAAGCTTGTTTTTTTTAAGTTCCAATTCACTTTCGGAAAATATTGTACCAACCATTTCTTATCAGATATTGAAATTATTGAAATGGTACATAAGGACTTGTCAGCCCCCTTCTTTTACCTATTCATTTCTAATCATTCTCAGTAGTCACATTTGTTCCATTTTATTTCTATAATCCTCTATACTTCTCCACTCGTAAATAGTCCGAAATGATAAAAATGCTTTACCCAAGTGATAATTTCAAAATTCTTTTCCTTGTATAATTTTCCATTTTCACTAAATATAAACTTGATTTAAAACGTATCTTGAATTATTTTATAACCAATTTTTTTTTATTTTAATAGAATCAATAGAATACGATATTGTAATCCTTTCATTGAATATCAAAGTTTTTAAATAAATTTAAAATAGAAATTTTGAAGTAGAAAAACTTTAGTTTTTTTTTTTTTTTTGTATTTAAAATTCATTCTGAAGATAAATCTATCACATTTTATATACAGCATGCATTTACACAAGTCAATAATAGAAAAATAAAAACAAAAAAAAATACAAAATTGAAATTTTAAAATAGCATTCAAAATGGAGTTTTTAAATAAATGTCGTTTTTCTAATGTCATATGATCAAAAAACAATAAAAAAAAAAGTAAATGGAAAATTTTTGGTACATTTTCACCATTTTCTAAAATATTATTTTTATTTTAATACTGTTTTTAAATAAATTTTTTTTTTTATACGATTTTTTTCTATAAAAAAATTTTATTACATCAAATAAATATAAATTTTATTTTATTTGTGTCCTTTTCCGGGATCAACTGTGAAAGACGGTTTTTCTTAGTCAGAGTTTATCCAAACTAGTTTTTATTTATACCACAGTTGTATCAAAATACAAGTTTAAAATGGTTTAATAAAAATATGATTTTGTAAAACAAGATTTTTGGAAAACAGGTTTTTTAAAAACTGGCTGTTTTTAACAAGATACAGATTGATGATTGTATTACAGAAAATCTGATTTAAAAACGCTGGATCTTAATTACATAGGCATAGTACCAACATTAATACATTTTAAATCAAATTCTATTTTACTTATCAAAAAATTTTATAAAAAATTAATTTTTTTTTAAACAAGTTATAGAAAATCCTGTTTTTGAAAATCATGTTTTTGAAAATCAAGTTTTTTTTAGAAAAGAAAAACATAAAGGCCTAATACACTTAATTTCGAATTTAACTCTTAGCACCAAAAAACTGGATTTTTGAGAAAAATCGGAAATAAACCTGAAAGTCTTACAGGAAATCTGATTTAAAAACGCTGGATTTCGATATAGAAAGCGTATCTATTTTAATCCAGTTTAAGCAAGTTGTATTTTGTCTATAATAAAATTTTATTAAAATTGGGTTTTTTCAAAACAAGTTTTAAGAAATCCTGTTTTTGCAAATCAAGTTTTTGAAAAAAAACCGTAAAAGTCTAAAACACTTGATTTCGAATTTAACTCTAACCAAACGAACTGGATTTTTTAAAAAACCCAGGATTAAAAAGACAAGATGTCAAATATATAGATGTAGCTTTAAAGCATGGCTACCTCAATCTATCTTCAACAAAATCTAGTTTTATTAAAGATTATAAGATTTTTTTCAAAGTTTTTAACATAAAATATCAACGTCCTGTATTTTCATAATCCATTTTTTCAAAATTCAGTTTTTAAAAATCATGTTTCATCAAAATCGACTTTTAAAATTGATATTTTTTAACACCTTCTCTTCATCTTGAATTTATAAATAATTTTGATTAAAATAACGGATTTTAAGAAAAGACGTGTTTTTAAAAAACGGAATTATGGGAGACCACCATTCGTAGCACTGCCCTTTATTACTACATTGGAAAAACCTATCTGAAGCTTCCTATTTTTCTAATGTTTGTTCTTTGTTTTGTATCGAATAAAAAACAACGTTTCAAAATTTCAAATCATATGCATTGAAGCATTTAAAAGTGATTTTATTTTTCAAATTAAATTTTCAATTTTCGTTTTTATTTTAAAAAAAAAACAAAATTTTCCCGAAGGATTTTCCCCTTCTACCTATTCTTAGAATAAAGAAAACATATAATAATATTATAAAATTGGCTGATTATTGTCTAATATTCCATAAAAAAAAGTAATAAAAAACAGATTAATCGTTAAAAAAACTCACAACGCATTTTAGAAATGATAAAAAACGAAGGTGTGAAACAATAAAATCTTAAAGAATAAATATTAAATTACATGGTTGACTAACTGTTCAAAATGAGAAAATGATAAGTTGCGGATATAAAACCAATGCACATGAATTTAAAATGATAACAAAACAATAAGAAGTATAAAGCATATGGAAACTGAATCGATGATGCAATTGGTTCAACACATAATCAAAGAAGTACACATTTATTTGTTCTTAACCGATAATTTTCACTACGAAGGTTTGAGAAGATTAGAGTCCAATGCTTGAATGCATCATAAAGCATTCAAATGTACCTTGAAAGATCAATAATCTATAAAATAAATAAATGATGCATTAAATTTCATATTATGGAAATCTGGTTCTATTGAATTCATATGTATATGAAATCAATTTAGCAAGATGTGCAGAATAAAATGATAATTTTTGATGAGTTCTGGAACAAAAAATTCAAGTTTAATAAAGAGATTAAAGTCTTTGAAATACATTTCATTTAAATATTTGTATCTGACAATTTTTGATAAAAGAAATTTATATTTTTAAAAAGTTCAAAAATACAAAATAATTATGATTTCATTTATTTCTATTATTTCTATACATTTAATATACAGGTGTCTGCCTCCCCCAAGCCCCCACTAAACAAATTTTTGGAACCATGATTTTGTTTTCAAGTCTTAAATCCTGCAGCAAAGTCTGGAAAAAGAGAAAACCCTATTTTCGAGTTCTATTCTAATCTTTTCGAATACAAGATCTTACCTATACATAGATAAATAAATTTTCGGGAAAAGAGAAGGTTTCCATTTTCTCAAAACTGCAAAATTTCAATTGACTTCTTACGTAATTTTTAATACAGTCCCCAAATTTTAGACTTTGGGATTTGCAAAAATTTTTTTTGAATTTTGTTTAAGGGACTTTTTTTGTACAGCCTGAAAAATAGTAATTTTTTTTTTTTCCTGATCTGACGTTCCTGATCTGAGCGTATCCTTTCAAAGACGACGATATGCGTTTTCCAACTAAGTTCAAATTAAACATCAATGTCTTTTAAACAATTAGGTATAATTAGCATGATAATGTAAACTTTAAACATGATAATAACAGCTGGGTGGCACAGTGGTTGAGTGCCGACCTTTCATGCGGAAGGGCCCTGGTTCGAATTCTAGTGAAAGTGAAAAAACTTTTCGGGTTTTCGACTAGACTCAGCTACCATTCGCCATTGGGTTCAAGTTAATGGCATAATCAATAATTAATAATTATAAATCTTTAATAAAAAATACTTTATTATAAAAATATAAACAAATGCAAAATATAATCAAATAATTTAATTAAATAATATAACTCGCAGATATAGAATACCATATAACTAAAATAAAAAATATTACAATATAAACAAAAAATAGAATTGTAAATATTGAAAATCTAAGACGTTTTTACATGTTATAAGGCCTAGAACTATAATAACACGAATATAATATGATCCCCTGTTCCAACATGTGCCTATAGTATAGATAGGCTTATTAGCCTAACAGTTTGAATGTTTAATAATTTTTTAAATTTCTTTATATTTTTTATATTTATTCCAGAATTTTGTGAAGAAAACTTGGGGAATTGGAAATGGAATACTACACAGCAGAACAGCGATCAAAAATTACGAAAAGTTATGCAAAATGTACGGGAAAGAGCATGAATGTGTGAAGCAGAAAATGATCACCACTTGGGGGATATAATTTTTCATACTTAAGCTAAAAATACTCCCCATTAATAACTGTATAAAAAAAAAAATAATAATTAACCATTAAATAAAAAAGTTATTAAACATTTAAACCATATCAGTTGTTTTGCGCCACCCTGTACTACCTCATGAAGAGTTTGTATAAAATTGCTTACTTCAGTTAGAGTGCCGACCTTACATTCCTAAGATCCCTGTTCGATTTTCGAAATCGACTTAATTTTTGAAATCCGTTTTGTTTTCGAAATCGACTCATTTTTCGAAATCGACTAAGTCGGGTTCAGGTTCAAAATAATGACATAATCAATAATTAATAATTATATATCTAAAATAAAAATACATTAATGTAACCATATAAACAAATAATTTAATTGAATAATATAACTCACAGAATTAGAAATACCTTATAAACAAATAAAATTATTACAATATAAAAACAAAATTGAATTGTATCTATTGAAAATCTAAGATGTTTCTACATGTTATAAGCCCTAATACTTTCTAAAGTTTAAATTGTACATGGAATTTATTAAGATCAATTCTAATAGTATAATATGTCCCCCTCTTAATCTAATATGTCTGTGGTACAGACAGGTATCTTAGACTAAAAGTTGCACAATTAGCATAATAGAAAATAAAATGATGGCACGATTTTTTTACAAGAATTACAAAATATTTCTAATAAAAATATATATATCAATAATATAAAATTTTCCATTAAATTCTATTTAGAACCAAAAAATTTAAAATTTAATTTAATTTTTTCCATTTACCTTTTAAAATTTTCAAAAAAAAAAAAACACACAAGAAACGTCCTTTGAACCAAATGTTTTTCTTTTAAATTACAATTTTTCAACAATTTAAATATTTTTTGAAGTTAAAGTAAAAGAAACTCCAGCATCATTTTTAAATTATCATTTATGCATCTTCAATTTATATTTTATTACTTTTTATTTTATTTTTTAACTATCTTTTAACTTTAACTTCACAAAAAAAAAAAAAACATTTACAAGAGCAGCCATTTTAAAAAAAAATAAAAAAAAATTTGTTTCAAAGAGAAAAGAAATGGAATCATAAACTGCTATAAATATTAAAAAAAAAAATGTTATTATTTCAATTTAATAAGACTTTTAAAATGTTAGACTATTTTTAGTATTTTTTTTTTAATATCAAAAGGTTCGGTTTTTTTTTTCTGACGATCTAAAAAAGAAAACTAAGGGTGCAGTAAAATAAAAACTGTTATTGTATGCATTTATGCAAAAGTTAAAAAAGTTTTTTTTTTTCAATTTTTATCTGTAAATTTAATATTAAAAAGAAAAATTCAACTTAATACAGAAGGGTGCTTAAGATATTTCATTTTGCGGAATAAAAATTCTATTCAAAATTGTTTTTATTTTCCGAAGCTTGACCTCGTTTTTTGTTAAGTTGACACTTCCGATTATGGTTATTAAACATTTGTTTACACTTTAAAATTTAATTTGATATCGAAAATGTTCAGATATTGCATTTAAATTAAATCACCAAATGTTTTAACACTTAAAATTTTTAATGTTAATAAATAAGATATGTAGCATTAAACTATGGGGTTTATGCCAAGTAAGCATAACCCAGTGGGGTTTTATTTTTAATGTGTAACTTTCGATCGTTGGTAAAATAAGTCCCCGGATTGTTAACTTTCTTATAAAGATTATATTTTGAAGGAATTTTAGTGTTAGATTCCAAAACAGGGTTTTCTCTTTTCCCGTCTTCTGAATACAACTTCTAAATCTTTTCTAATTCAGAATCTCGCCTACACACATATAAATCCCCTGCTGGAAAAGGGTATTTTAAATACAATTTTAAATTTTTTCTTAATTTAAAACTTTTCATATACAATGGTATAGGAGATAAGACTCCGGAGGAGAAGGGTTGTTGAAAGGCCGGGGACATATATTTCCCTTCTAATTCAATCTTCGACGTGTTAGGTAATACCACCCTCTTAGAAAGAAAAAAGAAAGAAGACAAACACAAAATTTTATTTCTCATTCAATTTATATTTATCAATGAGAAATATAGTTCCGGGAGCTTTCTCTCAGCACCTTTTTTACGGCTTCTATTAAAACTTAATAAGATAGTTATTAAAAGATTTATAATTTTTGAAGTAGTAACAAATATTAATGTACTCTAGAGTTTAAAAATACTTTAGAATTATCGAGCATATATTCATCGTATTAATAATTACCCAATATAAACTCCAATGATTGAAATTTAAAATTCCAATGAGTTATGATTGTTATTTATTACTTTCAAGTTCCAGTATAAAAACAACACTAGCTTCCTAAAAACCTCACTCCTATTACTTTCCAAAATAGATAATAGATACCTAGTTAATTATATAAAAGCTAATTGCTTTTGATATAAAAGCTATTTCCTTTTATATATTACAAAAGTAATTAACTTGATTGAATTTAACTGAAACCTATAATATTTGAAGCTTACAAAATATTGCATAAGAAATTCATTTGAGCCACAGACTTTCCATTTACAAAGCCGTTTAACACCCCCTAGACCCTCCCTACACCCCCATCAATATGTACTTATAAATTATTAATCACATTACAAGGAAGTTAATGATATCAAAATTAAATTTTCGAAAGTTCTAATAAACTTAACTTTCTTCATGGTGGAATACAATCCTAGATCCCAAATTACCTAATTTCTTGCATCTATAGAATAGAAGGAATCGTTAGTTTGTATTGTTATTCTGTTGCATTTTTTTTTTTTTTACGAGGGACCTGAAAATCTTCGAAAACCACCTATTGGAGACGTGCTTAGTTTCTATAGGTAGTGTGCGACTTTAACACCAAAACCACCAAAACCACAACCTTTTTGGAAATCAAACTTTCGGATGAGACCTGTGAGATAAATCTACAGCTTAATTCTGATAATAGGATTTGGAATAGAACTATATGATTTTGGAAATGGGATAATATGATAATGTTCTTCTTAAACTTTTCTTACACTTTATTACCATTTTTCGGGAAGCACCATGTCCATTTCACAAGTGCGCTAATCGCAGTTCAACCATGCAGGGATACGCATCTGTTGAGCATGTATATACAATATTTCTATTATAGGTAGGGACAGGAGAGGACGTTATATATATTTAATAAAGGGAAACACCAAAGCCTCTAAATAATTATAAATTTATTAATCCAAAGGATAAAATTTACTGAAATTCTTCCTAATTATATAATTTTAATCAAAAATTCATACAAAAATTAAAAGTCTTTAAAAATTTTAATAAAATTTCACTATTTCTCTTTAATTCTCTTCTTAGTACAAAGGAATATATTATTTTTCTAAATTCAATTTCCTGAATTTAAGGGTCACTATATCTAGGAATTTTATTTTATTTATAAAAGTTAGGATATATCAAAACAAATGTTGAAAAAAACCAGGGTTTTCTAAAAAAGCACATTTTTTAAATTAAAAAGTGTTTCAAAGTGAGTATTTTTTCATTTATTTTTATATACGAGTAAATGATAATATTATAATTTAGTTTTTTTTATGTTTAGATTGAAAATAAACCCTATACCAATTTAAATATAGGACCGTTTGGAATTTAAGGGGGCTGTAGCTTCATTATCCTACAAAATTAAGAAAACCCTTTGATACATTTTAAAAAATAATGTTAGAGCTTTAAATTTTGTAAATTATTAAAAAAAATTCAAGTTACAGATGCTTTAAAATAGAAAAATTTCAATTGACCCCTTACACCTCCTAAACCGGAGGCGTGACAAAAAAATTTTGCTAACCGACTCCTATTAATTTCTAAGGATCTAACTTCTCCAAAAATTTCAAGTCTCTAGATTAAACCATTCACATGAAATGTGTGGCCAAAAAAATTTTCAAAAATTAAGTTTTGCATAACGGTTAATTTTAGTACCGCATGGCAACTCTATACATTTAAACGATATATTTTTGTAAAGCTTCTAAAAGCAACTCTGCTTTATCGTTTGTAGATTAAAAATACACCCTATAGAACTCTTGTTATACCAATTTAAATAAAGGAGTTTTTCTGACTTCGAGAGGCTGTAGCTCCGTAACGGCTGGGGCTACAGAAAAAAATTCTACCATGAAATTTTTTTTTTGCAATAAATAACCGTAATTGAAATTCCTTTACTCTATCTCAAACGATCTAAAAGTTTTTGTAAACATTAGGACGGACAGACCGATAGACGTACTGGCGGTCAGAGTGAAACTATACAGCCATATTTTTACAAAATCTTTTGAAAATGTGCTAAAAACCAAAAATTCCTTAATAAAAAAATAATTTATATATATTTTCTGTATACAATTATTCAAAAATTAATTTCTTAGAATAAATAATTAAATTCCAAAAATATATATATATATATATATATATATATATACTTACATATAAAAAAAGAAATATTATGATTATCTTTATCAATGTTATTATTATTATCAAAAAAAAGGTCCAAGTTTTTAAGAAAACATATAAAAATCTAAAATAAAAGAAATTAAATTTTGATCAGTATAAAGGTTCAATAAACATACAACAACAAAAATAATTATTGACCGGAAGTAACGATATTCGATAGTAAAAACTAAAATAAAAAAAGGCAATACACGCTTAAATAATATTTTTTTGATAGAAATAATGTAGGAAGGAAACGTAATCCTAACCTATGACTTTTCCTTTAAGTTAAAAATTAAATTTTATTTTTAAATTCTATTTGATATTTTATTATCTGTTTTAATTTATTATTTTAATTACTTTAAGTATTAATTTCAATTATATTTGAATAACAAAATTAGAAAATGAGTTCACAGATCTAGGCCCAGCTGCTTATTGTTAACTGATTGTATGAACCACTTCTAATTAATCAAATAATCATTTTATTTGATAAGGAGGTGTTACTTTCTAATAGAAGTCATCATTTTTGGTTTTTAGCACATTTTCAAAAGATTTTGTAAAAATATGGCTGTATAGTTTCACTCTGACCGTCAGTATGTCCATCGGTCTGTCCGTCCTAATGTTTACAAAAACTTTTACATCGTTTGAGATAGAGTAAAGGAATTTTAATTACGGTTGGGTATTGCAAAAAAAAATTTCATGGTAGAACTTTTTTCTGTAGCCTCACCCGTTACGGAGCTACAGCCTCTCGCGGTCAGAAAAACTCCTTTATTTAAATTGGTATAACAAGAGTTCTATAGGGAACATATTAAGTCTACAAACGACAAAAAAGAGCTGATTTTTGAGGCTTAACAAAAATATATCGCTTAAATATATAGAGTTGCCATGCGGTACTAAAATTAACCGTTATGCTAAACTTAATTTTTGCAAATTTTTTTCACCACACATTTGTTCTGAAGGATTCAGTCTAGAGGCTTGAAATTTTTTGGAGAAGTTAGATCCTTAGAATTTAATAGGAGTCAGTTAACAACATTTTTTTGTCACGCCTCCGGTTTAGGAGGTGTAAGGGGTCAGCAGAAACTGATCAAAAGTTTGATAATTGAAATGTGGGGGGCTCATTATTGAGTTTAGAATTTCCAAACAACATACAGATATTTATAACCTAAGCTCCAACTCTAGTTAACTGTTCTTAGAATTGAATTCGTACTTTTTAAAGCAAGAATTTTTTGGTTTATAAAACAGTCTGAAGATTTAGAATAGAAATAGAAATCAACAACTACATAGGAATGAATGGGCTCCTTAAAAATGAAAATTTAATAATGCTGGAAGGCCAGGTCATTGAATGCACAACTTACAATTTAGTTCTGGCTTACAAAGATAATTTATCATCAGAGAGATGAGATAGTAATACACAATATTAGTAGTCGTAATCTAAAATTTTTTTAACCAAAATTTCCCAATATTTTCATCGAATTTCGGAGAAGTAGATCGGGGGTTAATTAGCTTTTCTTTTTTTTAGTGCTAACTGTTCAATTAAATCTGTCTTTACCATAATTACATGTTGATACCAAAGGACGTATTATATTCTTAATACAATAGAATTGATCTTAATGAATTCAAAATAGAATTTAACAATGAGATAGAACGTTACGTTATAACATGTACAAATGTCAGAAATTTTTAATAGATACAATTCGCTTTGTTAAATATTGTAATAATTTTGTATCTGTGAGTTATATTATTCAATTAAATTATTTCTTTATATTGTTATATAAATGTATTTTTTTTATAGTTTATAATCATTGATTATTGGTTAGGCCATTAATATGCATCCAGTGGTGAATTGTAGCTGAGTCGAGTTAAAAACCAGATAAAAGTTTTTTTTAACTTTCATTGAGATTCGAACCCGGAAAGCCGAATAAAAGGTTACCACTTTAACCACAGTGCCACCAAGCTGTTAAAGAATTATTTTGACTAAAAGTCTCAGACTACCAAAACATTTAAGTTTCTCTGGTCTTTCTCTAGGTTTCTCTAATCTCTTTAAGATTTACACCTCTTTTTTGTATAATAAATAACACTGATTATGATATAATATAAAATATAATTTCCTTTCTTCAAAAATTTTCCTTATTCCTTTTTCCTTTGAACTTTTTTTTTTTGTTTTTTTAATTTTTTTTTTAGTTTTAAATATTAAACGGAAAATAAAAAATTTTTATAAATTTGATTACATTATTTTATTATATTATAATTTTGCAATAAAATTTGTATACAGGAAGGAAAGATGAATAGAACCAATCAAAAGGTGAATTTAACAACAAAATAATATTTACACATATTACATCCGCGCATTTGTATATAAAAATTTAAATACATATATAATACAATTTTGTTTACAAATAATATAAGTACCAGTTATAAGAAAGTAAGCCCTCAAAGAATTTTGCAGATACATAAAATAATATTTTGAATTACATTTTTCATGAAGTTTGTAAAAGAATTTTAAAATATATGATAAAATTTCGTTAAAATTTGATGGTTATTATAGAATCCAATTAAAAACAAAACCAAATTTTCCCCTTGATCTATGCATGCCTTTCAAACATTTAATACTTCGTTTGGTAATTCTAAAAGCTTAGCGATTATTACTGTCAAAGTGTCGCGAAGCGTTTAAAGTTCGGGCGAATTGCGCACTTAAGTTATTTGTTATATTTATAAACAAATAAATTGAGCCGCGACCGGCTATTTTGTGACCGAATAAGTCAATTAATATATGTATAACAATTGATTGCACTTCATTCAAGTAACAAAAGTCCAAGATATAAAAAGCTAGTCAAAGAAGTCTAAAGCTGCTCAATAAACCAAATACTTTTGGTCTAATCGTCATTTAGCAGGTGAAAAATCAATAGATACTTTTAAATTTGAGCTAATTCTGCAAGCAAATCTTCAATTGCAGAACCAGCCTTCAATATGTGAATAACTTATAAATAAATATTGCAAAATCTTTTCAAATATTTCTCACGTTCTAAATTTCTATAATATTTTTTTTAAATTAAAATTTGACAGCATTTTGACGGCTCATTTTAAAAGTCTGATTTTAACGATGAAGGCTGATCTATAAATCATTTACAGTAACCCCTGGATAAACCTAACCACAAATATTGCAAATTTAAGGAATTAAAGTGGGTAAAGCATTAAAAAAAAGTTCCTTCAAAATTAGAGTAGGTTTTTCTTCCAAATTTTTTAAATAAATTCCAATTCACATGCTAATTAAAATATAGATGCAATTTAAAACAAAAATCATAAAAATAAAATCTAGGACATTTTTCTCTAACTTCATTTCAAAAAGTTTTTAATCCTACCAAATTTAAAGTGGATAAAGCAAAATAAGCATTAACAATCCATCTCATAACCGGAGAAAGCATGTATGCCGGAAGTAATTAAACGCGAGGTTTGACATATTTGAAGGAAACAGATTTTCGAATTGCACTCTTGAAGTAGCTAACCGGAAAATGTTATTAAGCGGAGGGTATTTAAACGGGGATTACTGTATTACATTTTCATTTAAAAGATGCAATTTATTAAAATTCAATTCTAATTTATAATCATTAATTGAAAACTAATTTTAATACTTTAACAACTTAAAACATAAAATCAAGTCCCACCTTCCATTTTAAAAAAAAAAATTAATTTAAACCAAAGGAACTCTAAAAATTATTTTTATAATCCATCCACTCACTTCTTAACAAGTACCTTATGGTTGATTAAATCAACTTCCAATTTTACAAGTAAAAACACAATATTAAAAAAAAAAAAAAAATAATATTTATTTTCAAGGTAATATTAAAAAAAACAAAAAAAAAAGTAAATAGAAAGAGATAGAATAATGTAATACCTTTACCTTTTACCTTTATGAAAGAAATTTTTTTTTATTTTCAATTTCTTATACATCGCATTAAAAAATAAAAAAAAAACTTATAAATAAAGTAACAGGAAATCCTTAATATTCGTATATAAAATCAAAAAAAAAAAAAAACAATAACAACAAATATAAAAAAAACATTTCTTATTTTCTTTCTCTTTCTTTCTTTACTTAAGGAAATTTTATCGTGTTTTCTTTTTTAAAGAAAACTTCTTTAAGAAAAAATATTATAATAAAAAAACAAAAACAAGAGTACATTCGGCTGAGTGAAATAGAGTCAAATGAAATAGAATCCATTCATTCATTTTTCTTTCGGTAACATGTCATTTACGCAAGTGACCACACAATTCTTAAGTCCTATTTTACAATAAGCAAAACTCTTAAGTAACAAACTGAAGGTATTCTAAACAAGGGGATCACTGTATATAAATTAGTTTTTGAAATATACCAAATGTTGATGATTTAAAAGGTCTCATAGAAATTTGTCCAAAAAACATTTAGGTAATTAATACCAAAAGTTTTTGTAAATTTTATACACCAAATATGTTCTGAAGATTTAAAAGTATATTTACTTATACAGGGTGTCGCATATTTAACTATATTTGCCACAGTCAACTTTTTGTATTAGGCCTTAGCTGAGGTTCTTTCAGAAATAGATGATTTGATAAAAAATTCGAGATAAAGGATCTGAATATATAGAACCTTAAATGAAACTGCCATCTAACTCCATTTCTAGTACTTGTATTAGAATCCTGTATAATGTCCTTTAAATTGTAAAATGTCTCCTTATTACCGATTTCGCAGGTATATATATAACTAATTGTCGCAGTTTTTACACAATATTATGGTGCTAAAACCGTTGGCGATATTTCATTTAAACTTCATTTTAGGCTTTGTTTCATATAGTTGCGCAGATTTTATTTTGATCTTATTTATTTCGATGTTATTTAATTTTTGAGCAAATTCAATCATACAAATATTTTGGATCTGATTTCATTTCTTATACATTTGGATACAATTTCATTTGACGTATTTTCGCTGAGCCTTTCATACACAAAACAAAATATATGCAGTAAAAAAAATGTTTTTCCTTGTTTTTTATTAAAAAAAAAAAAAAAAAATCCTTAAAAAGGAAGTAAACTTTTTTATTTTAAAATTCCCGTTATTTTTCATTTTTTTTTTAAATCTATTTTATTGGAAAAAAAACGACGAATGAAATAAATATCCTGCTGAAATATAATGTTTATACTAATAATATTATTGCAAGGATAAAGAATATTTTTCCCCTACTCCTTGATTTTTTGTTTCTGTCTTCTTTATATATCCTTTTCACTCATACCCATGCATTACAATATTAATTCTCTTTTATATTTTTTTATAATAAAATTTTAGAAACAACAATCAATCGTATGTGTATTTTTGTGTTTTTGTTTTTTTTTTTTTGTACTGTTATTATTTTCTATTGAAAAAATATTTATGTTTTTATTTTTTTTTTATTTTCTTTTGAATTTCTGGGGAAAAATTGGTAGATGGTTTTAAATAACTGTATATATTTGTAAAATTTATTTTTTTTGTAAAATATTTAATCAAATTATTAGTCGTAGGATTAGTCCTAAACCAAGTTTAAAATAATTTTTTTAAAATCTATGAAAAATTACAAAAGGATTAATTGTAGTCCTGTCTGAAAATGTTGCTATGTAGGTGCTTAGGTTCAGGAATCTTTTAGAATTAGATTGTATAACTAATTTATTTCATTATTGAAGCATTAATATATATGAAGAGTTGAGAAGATAATAACTGGAGCTACAAATGTTTATATTAGCAGTTCAATTGGCAATCATGGAAAATCCTTGAGAAAATCTAGTTTGAAGGTTTTTTCTCTTATTTAAGATTTATATTCACTTTTAACTGCAATATTTTAGAAACGGTAACACCGATTTAGATGAAATATGATATATAATATAATAATGATATGCACTACAATATTCGGGAAATTAGTTGCGATATGCTATCGCAGAATAACGGCTTTATAACAAAACGGTTAAATAACACAAAATATTGGGAAAATTTTTAAATAATCAATTTGATGGAATGTTGAAGACGCTATCAAGTACCGTTATAATATATTTATTGCAATCGGACGCGGACTATAATCCAATGTATACCCTATATTTTATATTCTTCTCAATATTAAGAGAACCGTCGCAGAGGAACACCCAAAATATTTTCCCAAATTTTAAATTATGAAGGAGTAAAGAAAAAACTACATTTTAATAGGAATTTGCGTGGCTCATTCAGTAGGTATTATTAGTCAGAGAATTAAAGAGCAACCGATCATATAGGGTCCTGTGATCCAAAGCATTTACAGTTATTATATTATTTTACATTACCTAATCTAATACTTTCCATATTTTTGATTGGCACTTAAGCTTTGAGCCTTAAAGTTCAACCAAAAGATTAATAGTCCCAAAAATAAAATAAAGGAAATTAAACCGTTATTCAAGCAGATATTTAGGCTCTAAGTGTTTGTTTTACCTTAATTACTCCTTACCCATATGTCTCAAAGATTTCGTTCAGCTTTCCAGTTTATATCGGGGACCTCTTAACTCTGAATTTGAAATGTTTCAGTTTATGAATTCGATCCTGAAGAACTTTCCACCGATTTAAAATATTAATAATTTCCCAGGGAATTGTAGACTTCTTTGTTGTTGAATCATAAGTACCTTAGAAGGTTATTGCCTCCAGGACTGTGACTAGCCAATTATTACAAAAAAAAATTCCACGGAAACTTCTAAAATTTAAACTTTTAATTGAATATTATTATCAAGTTCCCAGAAATACATTTTTATTTAATTAATTCTTTAATATTTTTAAAAAAAGGTTTTTTTTTCTGAAAACCGACTGTGCAAATCAACGTTAGGCAAGGTTATCATCAAAAATACAGTAAATAAGAAAAATCATATATGTATGTTTATTTTACTTTCACATTTTCAAAAGAACAAACCCATCAAACCATCAAACAATAAATTACAAACATACAAAGGGGCAAAGGTAGAATAGAAAAAAAAACAAAATTTTCCTTTCAGTTATAATGAAGTAAATAGGCATTCAGTTTCACAAAAAAAAATAACAACAAATTTCCAAAAGAAAAACTATGAAAAAAATGGAAAATTTTGTTTTGCTTTCTTTTCATTGTTTTCTTCTATTAAATAACGGGTTTTCAATATACTCATATAAAATTTTTAACCATTAACGCACAGTTGAGAATAACGAAAAAATATAAAAGATTCGTTTATTTAATACAATTATACTTATATATAAAAAAATATATTTTGTGATGTTGTACATAATATGCCCTTGAACCTTTTTCCTTTTTTTTTGATTATATATATTTTCCAAAACGCACATTTTCATCATATTTTTCATTACAAATTTCCAGTTGTTCGGTCTGACTGTTTGCTGGTTTAGAACACTTTTTAAATTCTATTGAGTAAAAGCCGTGAAATTCTAATTATTTACAATTCTAACTATGCTCAACTGTTAGACTAATAGACCTAAAAGGGGTTGGAATAGGAGAAATAATACTAGAATTGACCTTAATACATTTTACATACAATTATCAAGTTAGACAGTATACTGTGGCTTTAGATCCAATCCCTTTTCGCTGTATATTGTAATAATTTTATATTTAAGTTACAAGTTACTTCTGTATCTGTGAGTTATATACCTTATATTAAAAATTTATTTCAATCAAAATTCTTAAAATTATTCTTTAAATCTTTAAGTTTAGAGTTTAATTTACAAGAGATTCTGACAACGATTCTGTATATTAAACGTGGTATTTTTAAATCCGAAAACGTTTATGACAATAGCATTGTAATCATCAATTCAAGGCAGGATTAAATACCTGTTTCGGGCTCTTTAAATTTCGACCCCTTGTAGCTGATATTCTTTTCATTTACGAGCATTCTGATAAGGTACCTTCTTATTAAACATGGTATTTTAAAATCCGACAACGTTTATGACAATACCATTTTAATTACAAATTTCGAGCGGAGTTAAATACCTATTTCGAGCTCCTTATATTTCGACTCTCCGAAGTTGAAATACTTTTCATTGACAAGTATTCTGACAAGGATTGTGCTTATGAAACGTGGTATTTATACCATTTTAATGAGAGTTTCAAATTTAATTTCATCCATTTTCCATTTAAAATTACAATTTTTGAGCGGGTTCAAACCCAAATTTCGGGCTCGTTAAATTTCAGGACTTTGAAGCTAAAATTCATTTTCATTATCTTGTAGCTGATTCTCGCAAACGAGAGCGTCATATAAGACTAAAAATAGAAACCAAATAATTTCACTAATTACCGAAATGTGCATCTTAAAATACTTAA
The DNA here is from genome assembly GCA_963082915.1 of Dolichopus griseipennis. Classification (NCBI taxonomy): domain Eukaryota; kingdom Metazoa; phylum Arthropoda; class Insecta; order Diptera; family Dolichopodidae; genus Dolichopus; species Dolichopus griseipennis. The sequence continues at coordinate 32,077,565 of OY720442.1, read as the reverse complement.
GCCTTTTCATACCATCTTGTTTTATTATTCTCTTATACTTTCTCTCTTCTGTTTTTTTTTCTATTCTTATTTTTGTTTTTATTATTATTTTATTTTATTTTATATTCTTTATCGTACTTCTTTATTTTTTTTGATGATGACAAATTTTATTTAAATTTAATTAGAAAGATATCTTATATCTTAAAATTTTATTTCATTTTCGGTTCTGGTTGTTTTTTTTATATTTTATTGAAGAATAAATTTTTTTTTTCAACATACATTTTTATTATATTAAAATAATAAAAGAATTTTATTTCCGAAAGCGTTTCTTAAAAAATAATTTGTGAGTGAAACAAAATTTAATTAATATATTTAAGGTTTTGGTATATATACAATATACTTTGACTTTAATATTAAATTTAAACTTTGTAATTTTTTTTTTCATTGACAATTTTTAATTTCTTATTCTTCTTCCGATTCCTAAATTTTGGGAGCCTTTTTTGGGAGTGTATTACTTGGACTCTGATACTAGGTCCTGATGTGGATATGTTATTTCTGATTTTCTTCTTTACCAATCCTGCTGGTCCAGGTAAATTTTTGTTTTTGATGTACGCTTTAATATGGCATATTAACACTCAGATAATATTTCTCAGGAATTCGAAGACTAATTTCACCTTGAAAAACCTTCAGTTTTATTTCTTATATTTTGGGATTTTTCTTCCTCCCAAAGTCCAAAAACCATCGAAGATACTAATTTTCCTTATAATATTAAATTACATCAGGCTGTCCCGATCCCTTTACGTTGAATTTTTGTAAATTTTTTAATTTGCTAAATGTTACAGTGTTAGACTAAGAGATCCATTTGTGTAATAGAAAGAGTTAGAAGAAGAGGAAAGATAATGTAAATAAGAACCAGAAATTTGCATACTTTTAGGATGCGATAGAAATTATTTAATTATTTAATAGTATAATAAATTTCTTCATGGTGCTAGGCTGTATAAAATGCAAAAAATCTTAAATTCAATAATAAAAATTCAATCAATTATAAAATTTAATAGTTAAACTGATACCATATATATAAATATATTCAAGATATCTGTGAATAATAAGTATTAAAAAACTCTTTGCCCCTCAATCCTTTTAATAAAAGGTCACTGTGCAACTCTAATGGGCCTGTCCTTCATCCATTCCCATATTCAAAATTAAGATTTTATAAAAAACAAGTAAAGAAACAGTCAGTCGGTGCAACCGACTTAGAAATACCCTACACCTATTTGGTTCAAATTTAAGGACATATCCATAAGTCATTTTAACACCATAGAAGCTGTTATTAATTTGATCGTAAGACATAGCTAACCAAATTAACTGTATAATACTAAAAACATTTTCTAATTACCCTATCTATTAAAAAATACTACAAATTCTTACTAATTTATCAAGTCTAGATTTCGGAGACACATAGGACATAGGAAATATATTCTTTGGCTTTGAAATTAAACTCAACCAGAACCAATTCCCATGGTACTTTCATTACTAGTAACCTAGAGTTTAAATTTCATCAAAATACCGGCATTATTTTTTGAGTTATGGTGTTTTAAGATATATGTTTGTTAGTCCTTGAACTTTTCAAGGGTTCCAGAACCCCAAACCATGGTACGATTTCGCCCATATGCAGTCCCGTCATACTTTCAATACTAGTTAACCCTTGTATACAATTGGAACGTTCTATCTTAATTTTAAGTTACTAGTTTTATTAATTTCGATGATAAGCTTTTACACATTTGGGGGTCTAAGAGAGGTCCTGAACCACCACTTCAAATGATCCCAAATTAGGGGGGCATGGAAGAAATAGTAAAGAACACCCTGGGCCAAATTTGAAGCTTCTACATTTCTTTCAAGTTACTATTTTTATTAATTTCGAAAATATGCTTTAAGGTCCTCGGAACTGAGTGCCTGGTCCCCGACCCACTAGTCCAATGGGGTCCAAATTTCAAAGACACTTACGCAATAGGAAGGGACACCCTGATACCAAATTTGGAGGTTATATCTTCATTGGTTTCGGAATTACGCTAGTTTGGCCTAAATTCGATAAAAAAGTTCTCAGTTCCGAACCCATTGTCCAATCCTCACCGTACGTAATCACCGCCGTAGTTTCATTACCAATAACCTACAGCACAAATTTCATGAAGATGGCCTCATTAGTTGTTGAGTTATCGTGATTTTTAATATATGTTCGTTATCCCTGACACCGACTAAAAGGTCCAGAATCTGAACCCATGGGCTGATTTCGCCCTTATACAGCCCGCGCTTTACTTATAGTACTAGTTAACACTTGTACACAATTTAAACGATCTATCTTAATTTTAAGTAACTATTTTTAGTAATTTCGATTATAAGCTTTTAAAACTTGGGAGGTCTGAGAGGGGTACTGAACCACCACTCCAATTGATCCCAAATTAAGGGCACACGCAAGAGATAGTAAAGAACACCCTTGTGGCAAATTGGAAGCTTCTACATTTTTTCAAGTTGTTATCTTTATTAATTTTAAAGATATGTTTTAAGGTCTTCGGAAATGTGTGGCTGGTCCCCGACCCAGTAGTCCAATGGGACCCAAATTCTCAAGACACTTAGGAGATAGGAGGGGACACCCTGATACCAAATTTGGAGGTTCTATCTTCATTGGTTTCGGAATTATGCTCGTTTGGCCTAAATTCGATCAAAAAGTTCTAGGTTCCGAACGCATGGTCCAATCCCGACCTTACGGAATCCCCGAAGTAGTTTCATTACTAGTTACCTACAGCACAAATTTGATGAAGAAAGCGTCATTAGTTGTTGAGTTATCGTGATTTCTTATATATGTTCGTTAGCCCTTCGATCGATTAAAAGGTCCAGAATCCGAACCCATGGGCCGATTTCGCCCATATGCAATCCCCGCCGTACTTTCAGTCCTAGTAACCTACAGTTAAAATTTCATCAAGATAGTTCCATTATTTTTTGAGTTATCGTGCCTACGGACGGACGGACGGACGGACGGACATGGCTATATCGACTAAGGCGGTCACGCTGATCACAAATATATATACTTTTCCATATCTAGCTCGCTTCCTTTAGGTGGTTACAAACACCATACCAAAGTTAATATACCCCTTTACCTATTCTATAGGTGTAGGGTATAAAAAATGTAAAAATCAATGAAAATCATAGATTTTCAAATTCTAAATATTCAAAGTTTCTACAAATGCAAGTATTTCATAAACTTTTAATTAGGAGTCGTTTTTTTTTAGTATACTTTCCTTTTTCAAAGTCCGATATATTTAAAAAAAAAAAATTGTAGATATATCTAACTTATTTTTCAAAAAAAAACTGTTATATTACGAAAAACCTTGAATTTATGTTTTGATCCAATAATTTTAACTTAATTAAATAAATTTCAATAAAAAAAAAATATTTTCAAATACCCGTCCCATCCCTGCCCAATTTATTTTTAGATCAATAATAAATAAAGTGAATTTATTAAAAGTATATTCCTTGTCCATAAAAGGATATTTTAATTTATCTTTGAGTATATACATGCTCATATTTTATAAGATCACATCAAATAAATTGTAAACATATATATATATAATTAATATATTTATACATATTTATTATATAATTAATAAAATTACAAATATAAATTATTATACAGGGTGTTTCCGACTCGATGGTCTTCCTTGAAATGGATGATCGGGCATGTCAAGAACAAAAATTTGGATTTGTGGGGGGGGGTTTCTATTTTTACTCTTTTAGAAGTTATGAGGCCTTAACTATTTTTTAACCATAATTTGGTTTTATATCGATAAAATTGGAACCAAATAAGATAGGAAATAAACCCCCATTTTCAATACAATTTTTTGTTCATCTCGACATGCCCGATCACCCATTTCAAGGAAGACCATCGAGTCGGAAACACCTGTATATATCATAATAACACCCCAGATTTTAAATTAGAAACAAGGGTAGCCGGATTAGTCCATTTGGATGTGAATCTGTAACCCCGGTACTTAAGTGAATACAAAAAACTTCTTCAAAAAAATTTTTAAAATAAGGTTTCTAACACTATATATACCATATTGATTTTATAGATATAGTTACATACATTTAAACATTTTATAATTTAAATATTAAAATCTTGTAAAAATTTCATTAAATCATATTTTTATTTTTTTTTTATGTACAAATATTCTTAAAAAAAAATTATGTATACATACAAAAGTATATATACATACTTTTATACAAATAATATACATACATAAAAAGTCATAAACAAAAACTAAGTACATTTTATATAAATTTAATATAAAAATCTGTAAAAGTTAATACTTAAAGTACTGATTTCTCTTGAATGATTTTCTATATTATGTATATGTACCATTTCAATATGTACCATTTTTTTATCGGATTTTCAAAAAAATAATCTGTAAGGATTTTTTTTTAGAAGTCAAATATTATTTTTATTAGTTAGTTTTGGATTTCTTTTTATGTTTGTACTGGATCCTATACTTTAATATCTAGGATTTTTTTTGTGATTTCTGATATTTAACAAAAAATATAAAATCATCTGTTCAATTTAATACCCTACTATACTACTAATACTAAAATATACTATTAAAATAGGAAGTAGGTAATAATACTAGATAGTACAAATAGTGTAATAGTATATGTAGTGCTAAATATTTAAATTGAAATTTTAGCTATATTATGTAAATTTAATACCTTTGGGTAATTTAATATTAATTTCTAAAATAAGAATAAAAAATACAATGTTAAATGTTTTATGTTTTCAAATAACAAAAACAAACCAATAAAAAATTTAATCTAGTCCTAAAAGTATGCAAATTTTTTTATATACTCATATAAAGTTGAGTGTGAAATTTTTTAAAAATGTTTTTGTTTTAAGTTTTCGGAATAGTTGAAAAAAATTGATAAGTTCCTATATAGTGTGATATATATATATATATATATATACATAAATATAATGAATTAAATGTATAAAAAATAGGATGGGTATAATCTAATTGGTATAATGGTATCTAAACCTGTAATGTTCTTAGATGGTTTCAAAATAACGCATCACATTATCAGATATTAATTTTTTTAAATTCCAACAATTTAGTATTTTATATTGTATTCGTTTTGTAGTTATCACTTTTAATAAACTAATCATATATTATGAATAAACTATTGATTATTTAATATCAAAATTTATAATCAAAATATTGTTAACAAATATAATTCTTAAGATTTGTTTTAATCCATTGTTTATAACTTGCAATATAAAATTTTGGAGATTTGTCATTATTCAAAAGAAATCATCAAAAGATACTGCGCCCAACCACCAGACCGGTTTCAAGGTATTAAAACTAATCTTAGAGATTAACTATTAATTTTGCGCCAACTTTTTATGATCTACTGGCATTACAGACCTCCTTTAAGGGGATCTGAATTTTTCGCTAAATCGTGTGGGCCCAGTTCTTTTAAACGTTCTATTAACATTTGAAGATAGTAGAAGTATTGACGTTTCTATGTTTATGTGACTTTCTATAATGGTCTGACTTTCTATAAAGGTTACATTGCATATTTTTTATGCAATATTACAGACCTCCGTTAAGATGATCTGGTTTTATCGCTAATTCGAGGTGCCTAGTTCTTTTAATCCTTCTATTGACATTTGAAAATAGTAGTAGTTTTGACGTTTCTATATTTATGTGACATTCTATGCCGGTCTTAAGTTGTGTTGCATATTTTTTAATTTCATCGCTAACATTAGAAACGTCTTAGTCCCTATGTAAATCGGAGTTTTGCACCCACCAAGTAGCATTCACCATGCTACGTAGCACTGAGCTTTAAAATGTTTGAATTCTTTGAATATGTGTTTGATTGGCACAGCCGAACGGCGTATAATAGGCTTAATTATTAAGTTATGCAACAAAATTTTGTACTCTACCTACGATCTGCATTTTCCACATAGGAGTCACTAAACTTCTTTATATATATGTTCTAATTCTATTTTGTTCTTACTGATATGCTCTTTCCTGGAATGAAAGATGCAACTATTAATCTAATTATTCTATAGAACAGTTATCACCTACCTAAAATGATTGGGAAAATCTTGATGTTAGCCATGTGGTTAGTCTGATAGATTACACTGTCAAAGAAACTTCCAAAAATATACTTTGTTCACCAAACGGACAATAAAATTTTTATTTATAGATAAATTGGAAAAAAATCTCGTATTTATCAAAAAAAAAAAATGCTGTTGTTTTTTGTTTTTATGAAATTATTAAATAACTCTCTATTTATATTTAAAATTTTTTTAACTCTATCATACACATACTTTTATTTTTTAAGCTTTGCATAAATTCAGGAGTGGTTTGGTTTTTTTTTTTTTTGGAAGGATTAAAAAATACAACATTTTATAAATTCTAGTTTTTTTTTTAAATAAATAAAATTCAATAAAATCCGATCACTGCTCTTGGTCTGTCATCTTTTTGTATTGACGTTTTTGTTTGTTTTTTTGTAATTATAAGCCGATTTTATTAAAACAAATATATAAATTTTAAGTATTTAATAACATTTAAAAAATTGCTAGATTTAAATATATAATGAAAAAGAAAGAGACGAATAAAATTTCGATATAACCTTATGGAGCTCTTCTATTTTTTTTTTGACTGTTGGTGAAATATGGTTTAATTAATGTCAAAATTCATGAGTATTAAAAGAAAAAACCACTAGACATTTTTAATACCACTCAACTGATATGAAAAAAATATTGAAAATATATTTTTAAAAAATAACTTTTTATTATTTACTATAAATCTATAAATTTAAATGAAATATTTTTCATTGAATTGAATTTATTGAATTTGTCAAACAAAAATTTGTCAAAATTTAAATTTGTAACATGTTGACATACTAAAGTTCCGAATCGGATTCAAAGTTTAGTCACAATATATCCCCGTTAAACCATTGGCTTGAATCATGAGCTGCAATGTAAGGCAATATATTTATTGAAACTTATAATTTTCTATTATTTATTTAATGATTCTTTATACTTCCAGCCTCAATCTAATCTAGAGTTTCACAAACTATAGTGCTCTGGCTCTGACTCTGAATTTTAGATGTAGTGAACAATGCAGTTTAGATATACTTTTCCGCTATAAAGCATATATTTCTCCTCTTAGTCTATCCAATATCTATTAAGATTACAAACAACCTTAAATGGAGTATAATTTTTACATATGAGCTGGTACTCTCCAAACTTCACTGGACAAAATCCAAAATCACGCCTTACACTCAGTTGGTGACTTTGTCGTCTGACTCCTCTAAGCAATTGTCGAAATATTATTAATATATTGTAGCTTTAACACTTTTTTTATAGATATTTTGTAGGTATTGACACTTGCTCAATTGAAATACAATCAATAATGCCTAGCTTTAAACAATTCCAGCGCAACACCAGGGAGGCATCAAATGCTCATTTCTACACAGTAGAATTTCTTAAGTGGTTTAAAACTGGTTATGGAAACTGCTTTATTAAAACTGCGTATTCCTCTCTAATAGAAATATATAATTAAACAATTTGCAGTTTTTCAAAAAGAACTTATATAAATTCGTTTCTAACCTACTCTCCAACTCTCTTTTTCTATCCTATTTTCCTTCCAATTCCTTAGTTTCATAGCCAAGCCTACATATCTATTCACTAAGTTTTGTTTAGAGGAATTTATTGTTAGAGTTTGACTATGGTGTAAAAAAAAAAGAAGATTAATACCTACTATAAATTTATTGCTTAATTAAAACTCTCAAAAATTACAACCCTGTAAGAACGATTTTTCTATATAAAGTCTTCATAAAAAAAAAACAAATTTGATTTAAACTTTATTACATTTGAAGTGCCAATAAAACTTCCGATCAACCCTTTCATTTCACATAATTTTTTAGTGTATCATCACCTTATTTTTTTATTTATTAGTCAATCCTTTAATCACTATGTATACAGCTAAATTTTTTATGTAATGGAGGGCTAACAAAAAGTGTAACAATAGTCTATACATATACGAACATTCTAAAATAATGATAATTTTTCCATTTCGTTTGTGACGCTGTAACTTTAAAAAATACATGCTTAAAATCTTTTTAAGAGTTAGAATTGTGATAAAAAATTGTGCATATAAAACCCCACCGTATTTGCTATTGAAATTTAACAAGTTTCCTTAACAGCTTCAAGTATCCTTTTGTTTACTTGCATAGTTTTAGAACGAATTAAGTACCTGGAACCTTATCGAAAAAAGTAAAGTATCATGTCAACGATTTCTATAATATTTTTCTAGTTTATTGTGGCTAGCTCACTTTATGGTTTAAAATTCATATGCTCACATAGTCATTCTTTGAAAATTTGTAAAAAACAAGAGCACCTTCGAAAACAGGTTGTAGTCACTGCCATATACAACTATTTAAAGTATATTAACAATTACTGTAAACTTCTTAAGCGGGAAGATATTATACTTAAATTGTGGTTGTGGGGGTATTTCAGACTTGACAAAGTCTTCTCAGCCCTCTTCTCTGCTTTCTAAGTTATAGCTTAAAAGACATATACAATTTAAACTTCTATTTGAACTTTATTGCAAAAGCAACCCATAAATAGTGTCATAAGTTTATTTTAACTAGAACGATTTTACATTAATTTTTATTCGAATTTCAACTTATTTAAAGTCTTGACAACCCTTTATTATTAGTTACTACAAATCAAATTCTTAATACCCTTCTCATAAAAATATAAAAATCCTATAAAAATCTATGCCTATATGCATTACCCCGAAAACCAACAAACAAAAGTCTTAACCTATCAAAAGTTATAAAAATAAAAGTCATATTAAACTTTTTTAGTATTAAACCAATTAGACCACTATAGGAAATGTTTTTTTAAAATCAGGAGTTGTTTGAATTTGAATTTAAATTTTGAAACTGAATCAAAAATATTTTAAATATTATAAACCACAAAAAAAAACCACAATTAAAACTTATTTGAATAGAACAAAGCATAAATTTTGAAAATATGAGACACAAAACAGAAAAAGGGTACTTTAAAAATAAATAAACAAATACCAAAAACAACAGCACACTTCCAAACAAACAAATTAAAAAAACAAAGCAGATTCAAAAAGATTATCTTCAGAATATTTTTGCTTGTTTTTTTTCGAACCTCCGCAACCTCCCACATTTTTCACCAATATTAAATTTTTTTTATCCATCAGATACATTTCCTCATCACCTCATTTTATGTCTCATGATGTAAAACCAATTAAACCCTTGTCTTTCTTTGTTTTACGCTTCGTCTACTGAAAATACAAAAAAAAAAAACGGTAAAATAAATTAAAACAAACAGCAAGAGGCAAAAAATAAAAAAAAAATAAGAAAAAAAATAAGAAAAAAAATAAAAATTCCGCGAAGTAGAAAGTAAAAATCGTATTAAAATAAATACAAAATCAAAAGCGCCTTAATAACCTTTTGACCTGTATAGAGTAACGGAATTACAGTAAAAAACAATTATTTTGTGTTTTTTTTTTTTTTCTATTTTTTTTACTTTTCGTCCTTATAATTTTATTTTATCCCGGTTTATTTGTTTGTCATTTATTTATTTTTATATATTTCACAATTTTTTTGTTGTTTTTTATAGACTTTATGAAAAAAGTTCCTCAATACCGAAAATGAAACAAGTTCCCCAAAAAATTGTATTAAACTTTGATGAATTTTTTCCATATGTAACAAATCTCTAGACTTGGAAAAATTTTGGGACTTTTTCATTTATTTTGAAGAATTTTAAAAAATTTTACTTTTGAAGAATTTTGGGTGCTCAAAATCAAAAATTAAAAATGTCCCCAAAAATAGTATGAATGTTTAGAGATTATTTTGCAAATGTACCAAATCTTCAAACTTGGAAAAATTTGGAAAGGTTTTCCTTTATTTTGAAGAATTTTAAAAAATTATACTTTGGGAGACTTGTTGGCACATAAAAGAAGTCTTCAAAATTATTTTTTATAAAGTTAGTTTCCTTTGATTGTGGAAAAGATTGGGGAAACTCTTCTATAGCAAGTAGAGTTTTTTTTTTACAAAACTGACTTTTTAGAAAAGGCTAAGTTATCTTAAAGCGATACCTCTGTTCTCGTCCAAAAAATACTAAACAATTATGGTTCTTCCTGTTCAAATTTTAGCATTTAATAAAAACAAAGCTGCCATCCCCAAAGCCTCAGCAAAGGAAAGTAATTGAATTCTTGATTTAGTAACCAACTCTAAGAGTCCTCATAACTTTTGTTCATAAATAATGAGTCAACTAAGAAGCGATTAAATAATATCCCTATAGTAGCATTTACTAAAATGGGGACTAGCTGCCAATCCCAAACACCCCCTGAATAATTGATTGGATTTTTGATTTGTAACCAATAATTAAGCAACAAAGCATACCTAGTGGGGGTGAAAATAAAGCATAATATAGTAAGTGCTGCTTCCCCCAAATTCTCACTAAACAAAATAGTGTAACTCTGATTTTGTATCAAATTCTGAAAAACCTTCCTAACCTTCTTTTCATACATAATTATGTCAGCAACAAATTATTAAATGTGGGACCTTTCTTTTGGGGACTTTTATAAAAATATGTGGGATGAAAAAACTGTCCAAAATTGGGAAATTTTTGAATTTTTGTTTTGAGGACTTTTTTCATATAGTCTTGTTTTTATTTACTGTTATTCTGTTGTTCTGCTACTCATATGTAAAGGATATCCTTTTTCTATATAACGGTATATTTATATTTTGTTTTTTTAAATTAATGTTAAACTTAATTTATGTTTAGGTTAGTTTTTGATTTGTCTCATTTTATTTGTTGTTGTTATTGTTGTGTTTTTTATTCTTTATTTACTCCTTTAAGAATATTGTTTTTTATTTTATTTGTATTTGTATTGCGCCATCCTTTCGGTTTTTGTTTATTTTTTTATTATTTCACGTATTTTAAATAGAATAGATTCTTAATCTTCATAAGAATATTGTGTTCCAATAGGTAGTCACATAATGAGAATATAAAATTTGTTTTTTATTTTTTAATTTTATTTCATTTAAAATTACTCATACTTTCGAACTCTCACACTCTCACACTCTCACACTGTCTTCTCACAAAAAACAAAAAAAACCTAACCGTTTTCGACAAATTTTCTGTCAAGTATTAAGAAATCAAGATTCATTCATACAGTTTTGGTGATATGATTTTATTTATTGCTTTAATAGTATACACTATTGTTGCGGAGTCTTCGAAACGAAGGCCATCTAAGATTAATATTAAATAAAGGACGTAACTGGTTAAAATAAAGGGATGTTATTTTTAGATAAAAGGTAATTCGTCTAGAATGGTTTTGTCAAACCTAGAATGGTTTTTTTTTTAAGAAATGACCTTTCATTCAACCTTGAAATGAAGTTATACCAAACCCCGCCGCCTTTATGAAACAGTGTCAAGCATCGATAACTTCTTAAATGCATAACTTAAATTCCACGAATTTTTAAGTAAGTTGCCCCATAAATGTAAAAAAAACTTTTTGAAGCCCCTAGCTTGGATCTTTATAGTGTTCGAGTTAACTTGAAGCTTTCTAGCGCTTTATTATATGTGACCTAATTTAAGTTTTAAGTGTACTTATAATAAAATGTATCCAAAGCTGACAAAGCATTGCTACATGTTCTAGAAACTTGTTCTTAAAGGACTTCCTTAAAGAAATTTAAGTTTTTTGTACATTTATTTCGGTATTTCAATATTTATACCCAAATGTGGGTTATCATTATCTGAATTATATTGCTGTGCTAAGCAATTTATTTTTCGAGGACCTTATTTACAGGGCTCGTTGGTTGTGTGCTAAGGGGATTTTAAATCTTTACTGTGAAGTTAGCGAAACCATGATTTTTTGAAATATAATGTAATCAAATTAATTGTCTTAATGCTTGCAACATAATTACACAATTACTGCGTTAGTCAGATATACAAGAAATCCTAAATATTTGCAAAATTTATTCTCCTCTTTCTGCTCATCTTTCTTATTGGCCTGTCCATCTGATCCTCCTTGAAAATTGGTATGTAAAGATTGTTAGTTACGGGAAATATTTTTGGGCAATAAATTTTGCTCTAACGGACCGCAAAAGCTGTTGTGCAAGTATTTAAACTTGTGTGTTTTAATATTAAAACAGTTCGACCGATTGACTTAACATATTGTATACATTTCGCTCTTTGATTGGCTTATTAATAGACTTGGAATTTTTTAACCCATATGGGCTCGACGATTGGTCAAAAAAACTTTTGAAAGTTGATTACGTTCAATTTAGCGAATTACGTCTAATTTAGCGAAGTATTTGCCCTACCCTAAAGAAACTTCATAGAAATTTTTGTCCAGTTCCGTTAACCCCTTGCGGCACAACAACTTTTTTAAGAATTTTGAGTTACTTCGCTCTAAATTACAAACGGTTTGACCGATTGGCTTTAAACTTTGTATTCCTGTTACTGTTTGAAAATGAAGTTGACTTTATTGACAGACTTAGAATTTGTTCAGCCATATTAGTACCCATATTAGTATTATAGTTTAAAGCCTTTAAAATATTCATAAGGTCAACTTTAATTAAAAACCAATTGAGGAACTTGCGCCTGGTATCAGCTATATTCGACCAAATTAAATTAGACTAAATGGATCTAGACAAAACCGCATCTCTTTTATTTTTTAATATTAATATTAGAATTGGTCTACCAGCAGTAACCCGTTTCTTTTATTTTCATTTCGTTTTTACAGTTTTTATTGTAATTTTTTTTTTTTTTAATGTATGTAACAGTAAAATACGTATAATAATGGTTTATAATATAAAATCTGCGGAAACCAAATACAAAAATAAAAAAAAAACATAAAATACACAAAAGTCAACTTAAATTATATTTAAGAATGTAAAGAGATTTTATGCGTGAGAGAAGTTTTAAAACAACAACAAAACAGAACGCAAAACAAAATCAAATAAAAAAATGACATCATTGAGATTGAACCGGAAAAAAAAAACTAAAACGAAAGAAAGAGAAAAAAGATATATGAGATACTTCAGATAAAATAGTTTGTCATTTTGTTTAAAACACAAACTAATTTTATTTGATTGAGGTTTTTGATTTCATATAATATTATTGTACACATAAATGTTCACATAGCATATATATGTTGGTGTATTTGTATATATATTTATATCTGATGAAAAAAAATATACGGGTCGATTTAAAAAATAAATACAATTTTTATTTGATTTTATTTTTTTTATTTATTTTAAAACTTTTAAACTTAAAAACGTTTATTACCTTAAAAGTAAACAAATAAAAATGAAGTTTATAATCTTTATCGTAAAAAATTTGTCATTATAAACTTTCACATTACTCGTATACACACTTATATAAAATAAATAAATAAAAATTGCATACTTTTAGGTAAACAAATAAAATTTATTTGCGTTTAAATAAAAGTGTTTTATTTTTAAATTAAAGTATAAAACATATACATGCTATAAATGGAATTCATTTGTTTAAATAGCATAAATAATAAACTGATTAAATATTATACACAAGCTAATTTTAATTATTAGTATTAAGCTTTCGACGTTCACACAAATGGAAATTTGTTTGCCATGCGCTCATCACATTTGTTGGAACCATGTTTCACCAAATGTGTCCAACAAAGTTGATGAATTAACATAAAACATTATTTGTACGGTTTACCTAAATTAAGAAGAACATTTACAGCTTTCTAAATATCCCAACCAATGGGAAACCCCATAACCCAACAATCCCAAATAACCTCCACAATAATCCCAAAATCCGTCCATATCCTTATCCATGTAATCAAACTGCACCTTTATATCACAGATTTCTTAAGTTTGATTCAAAAAGGGTACGGTTTTGGTGTATCAAAGTCACACACAGCCCATAGAATCTTCATACAGTCCCAATGGGTGAATTCGAGCTTTGCGTTCCCTCAAAAAAAAAAAAAATTATAACAAGTACTTGTGTAACTTAAAAATCTTGCACCTACACCATAAATAAAATCCAGTTTACAGAAGAACATTAGTATAACAGTTTCAGTGTCAAAAACTAATAAGTCTAACATTTGTGCAAGTCTAAAAAAAACGTTTCGTGTACATCAAACGAGTGTTTAAGATTATGTAACTACAAATATTAAACAAAAGTTCGAATCCAACTTTAAATATTACTGTTAAAACGAATATTTGGGCGGAATTGCAAATTATCGAGAATCGTGAGAATGCCTGGGTGGCACAGAGGATAGAATGTCGACATTTTATTTGAAAGGGCCAAAATTATCACAATATAAACAAAAGAAATTGTATCTACTACAAATCTAAGACGTTTCAACATGTTATTAGGCCTGGCACCCCCTTTTCGGAAATTTACCTTTGGTCAGCCCTGTTAAAAAAAATTAAAAATTTCAAACTATATTAATCCGAAACAACATAAGGCCTGATACAAAAAAAAATCCTACGTCAACAAGAAGTACATTAAGAAAACTATTCTGACGGTATTCATAGCCCATATGTTAACAATTTTCTTAAAATTAAATCATTTTTTTTATTAATTTATTTATGAATAGTCTCCTACCACATACAATGTTATAAGTGATATAAGTGACTTTTCAGGTGTGCCAGGTTCATATTTTATATTCATATTTTTTTATTAGATATCATCTGACTAGGTTTTGAACCCGTGATTCTTCGATTCAAAAGCGAACATTCTAACCACTACACCACCAATCAGATTAGTTAATTTATAATTCGGTTTAATTTAAAAATTTATTTAGTTTCTCGATAAGAAGTGCAACATGCCATAAAATTTAACAAAACCTATGATTTATTACAACTTTACATCATATTACATTGACATTGTTACTGTTCATCTATTAAAAAATATATACATATCATGATTATTTACTGATATTCCAAAAGTTCAATTACAATAATTAACCTAAAATAGCTTAACTTCAAAGTATAAAGCAAATAAAACCATGTTAATTAACTATTAATTATTAGTCTTTAACTAAACTATCATTAATTCATCCCTTATGACATATCGATTATAGTACAAAATTTTCCTTAAATTATTAAAGTCATTATTCAATTAATTAAATTTTTTCTTAAAAAAATTCAAATCAATTTTAACATTATTATTATTATGTTCTTTGTCTCTTTTACTCATTAAAAAAAAACATTTTTTTGTTTTTTTTCAATTAAAAAATGACAAATTATTCTGATAAAACTTCAATCAACTGCAAAAAAAATGGTATCTAACCGTTAGACATTTTATTTTTAATTGAACCATTTTGTTTTTTATTGTTGTTGTTGTTTTTTTTTTCTTGTTATAAATCCCTTCGATAAAACACGCATCAATCAATAATGTAAGAAAATATCAATTGCATTAAATGTCAAGAACATTAAAAAAAAAAAACAAAACAAAAAAAAAACCACTCAAAGTTTATCTGTTTATGTCTCCCTAGACACTTTAAACTATCGCATATCAAATATTGTAACTAAAAGCACTATGGTTACCAAAAACTAGAATAAAAAAACAGACCTATCATAAACACAATTTCTTCATTAATCTTTCTATCTCTTTTCCTCTTTTACGAACATTTTTATAGAACAAACTTGTATCTATCAAATTACAACTACAAAAACATGAATGGTCCATCAATTCAGTAGTTAGAATAGTTTAACTATATTCTATAACCTATTCAACATAGACACAATATAATTAAAGAGAATAGGAAAATTTTAATTAATTCTAACCACATAGTATCCGCCTTTAATGAATAGATTAATGTTTTGTTATTATTGTTTTTGTGTTTGTTTTTTTTTTTTTCAAACTTTTGTATTTTTGTTTTTTATGTGTTTTAAAACGCATCCTTTCTTAATTTTTTTTGTAAGTAATTTTGTTAAACTGACGCCAAAGCATAAAAGAACAAAAAATCAATCATTTTGTAAATGTATATACATATATAAATCCAAAGAAATACAAAAACTTATGCAAAAATCAACTTTAGAATCAATTTAAAGTAGAAATTTTCTATACAATTTTTAAAAATTCAATTCAAGAAAAAAAAACTCAATACACATCCCTAATGTGTTGTATACAATCGAAAAAATTACCGAATACACATCCCTGTAAAGTTTTATATGGAATCCAAAAATAGCTTAATTGCAATATTTTAGCATAAGATGCCATTTACTCATTTTTGAACACCTTTAAAAAACAAAATTATAAAAAAATGTGTTCACTTTAATTTCACTTTGTATGTCTGGCTGTTCGTTGGACACCGTCTTAATTTCTTTAGTCTATAAAGTTCGGAAAAGCCTTGTATTAAAATTTTTATAACATAAGTATATCCTCAATTTAGGCATCTAATTTTGTAAGCTTAATAAGTAACAACAAAGTAATTTACAAAAACTAAAGCTTCTATATCAGAAACTTCAGAGCTTCGTCAATAAGTATTTAAGAATTATATGCAGAGTATACTGGCCAAATACAATAAGTAAGAATGACCTAAGAAAACTTAAACTTAGAAAGCCGCATAAATGCATTGCAAGAGAAGCATAGGAATGAAAACCACAAGCGACCTGAGAACGAAGTCGCGAAAAAGCATCCGGAAGCGAACGACATTAGAAGAATTGACCTCCACCGGAAAAACATGGAAGGAAGCAAAAATTCTATGCTATGGAAGAAGGCATTCTATGCTCCCAAGAGAAGCTTCCTCGAGTTCAAACAGCTTTTTTTAATTAATTAAGAGGAAATCTTAAAATTAAAAGGTAAAGTGCTTGATATAATATATTCTAAAACATAATTTTTTTTAAAAATGTGATTTTTTTAAATACTCGACCTATTGTATTTCTTGGTGTTCTAATTCTTGCCTTACGCTTTTAAATTTCGAAATTTTCGTTTAATTTTATAAATTTTCGAAGGTATATTTCACCTATATAATCTTTGGATCACGTTCTAATTGGAATACGATACAAAAATTTATATATATACATATGATTTCAAAATATATATACATATACACAATAAATGTGCAATACATCCCTTATAGCACAAACCATTTTATCCAATCAATTTATAACGCCATACTAACAATAATAATAGAGGCTAAACTTTTATCAAATTTTTCAAAGTATAATGCCTTAAATCAAAGGAAATTCGATACAGAGAAAATGTTTGCAAAACATAAGAATGTTAAAAACCTTACGATAAAATTGCAATTAATCATTTTTTACCAAGCAACGAAACAACCAACCAACCAACTAGTTAACAAAAATCAAAGTCACACCTCAACCATTGAATATCGTTACTAAAACTTTTATTTCTTGTTTTTTTTTTTGCTAGTGGTAAGGAAAACAACTTTTAAGTTTTTCTTTTTTAATCCATAGAAGATTGCGTTTTTATTTTGTAGTTTTTTTTAAGTTTAGGAGATCATGTACACTATAGGGTGCAAAAAAAAATTACATTTACCATAGGGAATTAAATAAATTGCGGAGTAAATATATCCAGCAGTTTCTTATTATAATGTTTTAACGCCTTTTTAAGGAGTTGTAAAACACTTAATAACTATTCTTTTCAAAACTAGTTTAAATATTCATACTTTAGATACACCAAACGGATTAGATTTTTACTATTGGTATCTGGAACTAATCTTTTGAAGGCTGTGGAACCAATTGAAAGAAAAAATTTTGTGCAAAAATACATCCTTGCCTTAGGGATAACTAAAAATTAAACTAAAACTTTGGAAAGCCTTTCGGCACTCAAATTTGATTGGAATACACTAACTGGTAATCTAATAACTAAAAATTTACTGGAAAATTCTCAAACTGGAGTATCAGTTTTAAATATTAAATGCATATAAAGTATATAATCCTTATAATCCTTGAAAGAATTTTATTCCTTATTTTGTAACAAAATTTTAGGGCATCCCGTCTAAAACTTGAAAAAATTGTGAATGTATTAGTTTATAAAATATATTTCCAATACAACAGATTTCCTTCAAAATGATCCCTCTAATGCAATGTAGATTTTTTTCAAAAGATCCTTTCACCAATTTCTTTTGTTTGGTCCTTGAATTAGTTAATATATATCTGAGGATTCATAATTTTATTTTACTTTACG
The DNA here is from genome assembly GCA_963082915.1 of Dolichopus griseipennis. Classification (NCBI taxonomy): domain Eukaryota; kingdom Metazoa; phylum Arthropoda; class Insecta; order Diptera; family Dolichopodidae; genus Dolichopus; species Dolichopus griseipennis. The sequence goes on along the minus strand of OY720442.1, from coordinate 32,059,330 downwards.
CATTATTGAAGCTCTTCTTGATTCCTTCCCAGTATCTTTGAATTGCTTGCACGCTATTGTTCTAAACGCTACCTCTTAATCTTAATCAATATTCGAGTTCCGTATCAATATGAACCTTTTAATTAATAATCTAACCAAAGAAGGTCCTTACTACTAATTATACAAAATATCTTAAAACAACTCGATATTGGCAAGTTAAATCCTTATACAAAAACAAAGACATTAATAACACATTAAAAAATTCTCCTAGTTTAAAATTACTATTACAAACCTCAAACCTATACAATAAAAATTTTAAAATTTTACACATACAGTCGGATAACCCCATATATATACAACAAATTAATACTCATATCAATTATAATTTAAAACCAAGTATAGGCTTTAACATTTATAAATACAATATTCCCAGATGATGATTACTTATTGTTTTTTTTATCTACACAACTAATTCTTATTTTTTTCTAGAACTTTAATGTACTCACACAAATCCGACCCGACCCAACCTCCACATTCTAAATAACAACACTGTAAAATATTCGAATACAAAATTGATATCATAAAAAAAAAAAAAAGAAAAAAAAAAATTTTAATTCCAGACTAGAAAAAAACAAATATGTATGCAAGGGTCGTTCTAACTACTATAATCAATAATCATATAATGATAATAATGATTATAATGATGATAATGTTGATAAAAACTGAAGATTTTCCTAATGATGAATGATGTGATGGTGAGTATAACTGATGACTATTACACTATGTACGTACATATTTTTTCTAATTTTTTTTTTTTGTGGAATAACTAGAAAACTTTAACTTATAATCATTCTTTGCTCACTTTATATAATCATTATATTGATTGTAATAATAATACTGATTGTTTGATTGATTATAATAGTTATATTAAAGATAGTTAATAGTTTCAGGTACCCATTCACATTCATTCCTTTAAATTAAGTTTATATTAAAGAATATTATGATTCAGTTAATACAGAATTTATATTATATTGACATTGATAATGATTGATAATAATGATAATTATAATAATGATCATAATAATGATGGAAATAATTATAATATGATAAAACTTTGCAAAACTTCATTACTTATAAGTTTTACTATACTAACTCAGCAAATACAACTCTATATATACAATGATAATTGATATTTTCATTAAGTTATCCTTAAAAAATCAAATACAAGAAATCTTTCTGTCTCTTTCTTTCTCAATAAAAAGCAATTGATATTAATGTACAGAAACCAGTTAAATACAGTATCAATTACAAGAGAATCTTTATATTTATTAACAACTCTGTATATTTGTATTGAAATTATGATGAAACAATTTATAATGGTATTGGTAAATTTTTATACCCGTATGACTATATAGTCAAAGGGTATAATAAATTTGCCATTACGTTTGTGACGCAGATATAGACTCAAGTGTATGGATCGGATCAGAATCGAAAAATAAATTGATTTAGCTATGTATGTCCGTCCGTCTGTCCGTCCGTCCGTCACCATGATAACTCAAAAACTAAAGGAGCTAGGATCTTGAAATTTTCGCAAATTCGTTTTTTTGCAATAGCCGTCATCGCTATTTAAATCCAGCCATTTTGATCCATGGCTTCGGGTAGCTGCCATACAACTTCTTTTTTTATATGAGTATTACTCTGTACCTATAATAGCTGCGTGTCTGGAATTTTGCCAAAAGTAGTTTAGTTTCATGGTCAAAGTTTCTGCAAAATTTGGTTGGTCTACTGCAGTGGGTTCGGGCAGCTGCCATACAACTTCTTATTTTATATAAGCATTACTCTACACCTAATGATGGTGGGTGTCTGAAATTTTGCCAAAAATAGTTTAGTGTAATGGCCAAAGTTACTGCAAAATTTGGTTGGCTTACTGCAGAGGGTTCGAGTAGCTGCCATACAACTCCTTCTTTTATATGAGCATTACACTACATCTAATAAAGCTGGTATGTTTGAAATTTTGCCAAAAGTAATAAAATTTTATAATAATGATATAATGTTTATATAACGGTCATACGGGTATCCCAGAGTTGACACAGTCTACTCTACCACATTCTTCCTCGTTTTTTTATTTTGTTGAGTAAGTATGTTGAGTATAGACAAATTACGTAATTTATATGCCACCACCACCCCCTTATTTACCACCAATCTTAATTTTTCACCTTAAAACTTATGTAATTTTTGTGGTGATTCCGGTCATTCGATTAACTTGTATATGTGAATAAAAATTAAAAAAAGTTTTTTCCATCTCTTTCTAATGTATGAATGTGGTGAGAATATCGATGGAAAAAAACTTCGAAACTAATTCAAGCCAATAAACTAATCAAATATACAAGTGTATATTTGTTAGAGAATTTTTGTTTTAGATTTCATCGTTTCTTATAAACTTTCTCAACTTTATTTTCAATATTCACCTTGTAACAGATGAGTTAAATTAATGTTAAATATCTATATATATAATATATTAATATATATATATCTTCCTTCTCTTTCGTTTTATTTTGTTCTTAAAGAAAAAACTGAACAGATTGTATGAAGAAAATAACAGAGTTGAAAGGATGATTTGGTACAAGATGGTGGTATGATATATAGTGTAAAAACTTGTTTTCAATTATTTAATACATGTGTAATAAGATGCTGAAAAGTTTTTTATTTTTCGTATAAAAATAAGAAAAAAAATAAAAATGTAACGGTAACTTTTACCACTTTAAAAAAATATTCGAATTCCTGTCTTATGAAGTTATAAAAGATGTCTCAAGTTGTATTTTGTGCTTTTCTTTACAATTTAATTATAACATGATCGTTGAAATTTTATAATAATATATTTAGTATGTATATATAATGTAATGTAATGTTTGTATAAAATTAAAAGTATGTATATGTATAATTAAGAGTGTATTGAAATAATATCAAAACAGTTAACTGTCAAGTTCTGAAATGATAATAATTATAAATGTCAGGGGTGGATTTTAGTATTATACCAAAAAAATTAAATATAGTTAGAGATTAATAGATACTTTCTGAAATTTCTTATTTTGATTAATTCTTAATAGTGTTGAGACGTCAGTTTTATTATAATTATAATAAAATAAGAAAAATCGCGCAAAAAAATATAATTTATTTTATTAGTAATATTTACTTTAGAATTTTAAAATGTTTTAAATCAAATTTAATTATCGAATCGAGTGTTGTTAAGTTTTTAAAAACCATTTTTTGTTTTTTCTTTTGGAAAATTTGGGAATATGGATTATAACGGTAATTTTCCCAAACATCTGAAGCTTTATAGATGTCCTTTGACATTCCCGAAATCAATATGTACACTTGTATCAAAGGTTCCACCATTAAGTGTTTAACCACATGTGGTGGTAGTTTTGGTGTCTTAACGTCGCCCACTACTTATAGATGACTATCAATAGATGGCTTTTAAAGCTTTCCACTATCCTTCGTTAAAAAAAAATATATTACATTTTTCAAGAATATTTATATATACAGGGTGTTTTCCAGCAGTCTAGAAACAGAGTTAAGAGTAAAATTATGAAATATCCAAATTCCATTTAAGCCCCCATACCTTGGAAACTAGAAGAGACCTAGCTTAGCTTCCATACACAAAATTTATCTACTCATAAGTATCTATGCAGTGGTATATAGCAGTGCACTTAATTAGAAAACACCCTGTATATACATATAAATGGGAGATTGTTCATTTACAATAATTTTGGAGTTGAGTTCAAAATCACTGTTCTGGAATATGCGATATCCAGTTATATTAAAGGTTTTCAAATGATAAAACTAACATATTAAATACAGTCTTGTGTCACATTCAAGAACAGGCTCTATATACAGTCTCTATAATAGTTTTGTACAGTCTCAATTCACTTTTATTTAGTTAACTAAGATGTGCCATGATTAAAGTTTGGTTTAAACTGTAAGAATTTCTTATACTGCAAGACTTTTACTAGTTGAATGACGATCAATTGGTACAATATTAAGAAACTGAAGTGGTAGAAGATATTACCTAATAATAAGAAAACACCGTCCAACCAAATACTAAAAATAAATGTATACAAATTATTAAAATCAAATTAAAATTTAATAGTGAAATAAATTAAAAATGATCAACGGCCTGTATGTAAAAGGTCGTAAAGTTAAAAATTTAGAAAAACCTTCATAATACTTAAAATTAATTTAATAAACCTCTAGAATATTTTTTTTTAAATAAATACTAAATAAATTTTAACCTTGATATTTTTATATTTTTAAATCAATTTTCTAAATCTTAAGTCTTTATTTTCTAAATATTAAATATGTCCAAAATATTAAATATACCCTCCAATTTATGATATTTTTTAAAACAAAGATATCACTTATATTAAGACAATTCGATTTCCCAATATATTTTCTGTTTTGTAAGATTCATAAAAATTATATCATCTAATTCTGTTTACCAAAGATACTATTCAATCTTGTAATTTAATGGAGAAGGTGAAATAAAGTCAAAAGAAATAAAATCGAACCCACTTTAATACCAAAAACCATTGAAACCGAATTAACAAATTCTATCTTATTTCCCAGAAAATTGTTAAAAAGCTAAAATAAATAAAATAAAGTCGATCAGGATTTATTGACTCTGCCCCAAGAATTACCCTACTTTTGATATTAAATTCCCAATCTTGGATATAAAAATATGAACAATTTTGCATAGACTTTTATGTTAATATTCTGCAAAAGGGGATAACCCAAAATTAATAACTAACTACAAAATCCCTCTTTGCTTGCAATTATTCTGAAAAAAGGTTTACAGAATTTGAGCTAATTAAGAGTTGGGCACAAAATCAGGGTATTCTCTTTTTCCACAATATTTATAAATCTGTTTTTGTGCTGTTATAAATTAGTAAAGAATCTTAAATTTGAACCCAATAGTAGGGTATTCTTTGATTTTCAGAATATTTATACGAGATTTGTAATAAGCAAAGGTATAAGAGTTGAATTTTGAAATAAAAATTGAAAACAATTGCTAATTCGACTTTATTTCCATTGTTTTCGGGAATAAAGTCAATGCGATTTTATTTCATTCGACTTTTTTTCACCCTCCCAATTTAATAATATACCTGTCTTCGATACGATACTCAGTATCGATAAAATTACAATCATTTCTTTAAATTATATTCTTTGGATTTTGTTTTTCTTTTAACTTAACTATCACTTACAATATGGATTAGAAAAGTTTCTTCTTTATTTTGGGTAACAAGATGGTCGATTATTTTGAACTGTATACAGGTGTTTCATATTTCATTTCTCTACCATCCTCCTACCTACCAAACCAACGTCTTCAACCTAATAATAACGATAAAAGGTGAACAAAATAATGATGGTGATGTTAAATTAACAGTATTATGATAACTAATAATAATAAGTTTGATAAGAGTAGAGAAAGTATTATTAAATACCTGTATAGTTAAATTGATGTGGTTATGGTACGTGAGAATATTGAATTCCTTTGTCGATAAAATACTGATGGGTTTGAGATTGTTTTGAGGTGGTGCAGATAATGTTGGTAAACACCACCATTTATTAGCAAAAATTTGGACGAAATAGTTTTAAAAGGAATTGAAGTTTTTATATTAGTTTTACTTTATTTGCGTGCAATACTATTAAATATTAAGAATTTTCCGATGAAATTAGAAATTAAGATACGATAAGGAAAATATTGGAAAAAGATAACAATTTGAAAGTTTACCACTAATAATTAGATTATTAATTAGTTGGAAAAGAAAATTAAGTTATTTTTATATTCATTAGCAATATTAAAAATAAATTAATTGAAGGAAATTATGAGAGAATTTTAAGAAATTGAAATAGGTGGATAGTTTATTTAAGATTTTTATTTTGATTTATATATTAATTTTTTAAGGTATGAAATAAGGCCCTGCGAAATAAAGTCTTTTTGAAAACCCAGGATTGCACTTCTCATATGTATTAACACTGTAAAATTTTTGAAGTAAGATCCCAGTGTTGTTTCTCATTGAATGTGAAATAAAGCCCCGGGGTGTATTCTGGAGGGATCTTAGAAAAGGACTCAACAAGGGAGTCGATAGTCCACTTTACCATAATTTTGAATTTAATTTTAAAATCTAGCTCCTAATTCAGAATCCAATCTACACATATAATATATTCTGGAAAAATAAATAGTCTGATTTGATTTCGAATACAATTCTAAAATTCTTCCTAATTAAAATATCTTTAATACAAGGACAAGGGCTATGAACCTACACATACATATTCCAAAAAAGTGAATATCGAGATTCCGAATACCATTCTAAAACTTTACCTAATTAAAAATCTGTTCAATAAAAAAGTAAAAGCTATGAAATAAGGAGCTCTCGCGAAATAAAGGCCCGCGTTCTTAAAGGACTTTATTTCTCATATTCAATAGTGCAGCAAATTTTGCGAAATAAGACCCGAAGCTGTAATTTCTGTTTCATTTTAAATTTCACCTTTTTGAGAAATTTTTGAGAAATAAAGCCCCAGTCAGTTGTTTTAATTCTCGAAGATTAAATTGAAAGAGACTTCGAATCTGGCACCGATATAATTTATTTTTATCATTTATTTTTTTATATTTTATATTCACTATATTTAGGCACCAAGGAGATATTGTAATCTCCTGCATCAATTAAAATTTTATAACCTAACCGGAAATTGAACCAGCACTCTCTAAGTTAATTAGCAATGTGATACGTTATAAATTCCGGCCAAAAACTTAAATGTTAATGTATATTTTGATCGAATCAGTTCAAAATAATTCTTTGACAATTTACCTCTTGCTAATCTTACGAATTCTTACTAGATTTAAAATTTGAAATTTCAATTTACTAAAATTTTAGTGAATGTATACTATAGTATACAATATTAATGCATACCTATTGGAAAAATTTCAATAAAAAAGTTTCTATTCAAAAAATGTACATGTATAGATATGCTTCCCTCCCACAGTTTCTCCAAGTCGTTTCTAGAATTTACAAAAATTTATATCATTTGAAATCAAGAAAACAAATTTTACTACGGATAGGTATTACAAAATCGTAATTCACATGAAAAATGTTTTTTATGGTGCATCCATTCTGGTGCCCCAGCCTTCCAGAAAAGTCATATATTTAAATTGTTATAACAAAAGTTCTATTAGGTATATTTTCAATCCGAAAATCCCAAATGATATCTGCTTTTATAAGCTCTATAAATATATGGAACACACATTTTTATGATTGCCATACCTTAATAATGTACCTATAATATGTTATTCTTTAAAATCCTTTGTTTTTTTCATTACTTGTTTTTTATATATTTAAAAATTTTTGAAATATGAAATATTTTTTATTTTCAATATTTTCTTTATCCAAAAATACTAAACTTTTAAATTTTCATTTTATTTTATTCATAAAAGTATCAACCTTCCGCTTAAGCAGCATCAAAGAGATTAGTTTTATTAGTTATTTTTTTTTTTTTGAGCTTCTGTTATTTCTTTGTACAATTTTTTTATTTTTTAATTAAATTTTTTTTTTAAATTATATAAAAATGTTCATAAAATTCTTTATTTCATTTACTTTTATGTAAACTAAAGAATCAAATGTTATGTTTAATTAACATTTTATGTATATATAGTCATACATATGTAACTGTACAATAAGGTTATTTTAAAATTTCAAGAGAACACCTTTAATTAATAAAATTTCAACTAAAAAAAAAAAAAAACCCCAAAAAAATGAACTCATTCGAAATATAATAAAATTATTCAAAAGAAAAAATATTAAAATTAATTTAGGGATCTCTGTTATCTTTTTATGCAATAAAAACGTTTTGTAAGAGGCAGATGATCAATGGTGTAGTGGTAAAGATGCCGTCTTCATGCGGAAGGTCTCTGCTTCAAACCCCGACCAGATCATATTTAATAGAAAAAATATCGTAAAATTGTAGAATTATATCGTAATAGTTAATATCGTAATATAAGATTAGATTTCATGATTTAATATAAATATATAAATAATTCTTGTGTGGGATAACAGATGGCGCACAAAATTAACATTTGTGTATTCATAATCTTATATGATAGCTACAGCTGAGTAATCAACGACTTAGTGAATCTAACAGTTAAAGAAAGTGAGGCCTAGTCTAAATATCAGATGATATATTTTGGGATTTTAAATTATGACTCAACTTTTTCCACCTACTCAGTTTTTTCCTTCTTTCATGTACATTTCATGCACAAAATGTGAACGGACTTACTAGTATTTGAATGGAACACACACTTAAAATGTTTAAAACTTCTATGTTTTAAACTTTACTTAAAATTTCTTCTCCATCAAATTTATTATCCTCTACAAAAAATTAATGGATCATTATTCTTAATACCTTCATAAGAATTCTGAAAGTTAGAAGATCCAGGTTTAGCTCTAGAAAACTCTATGCTACGAAAGCTAATATTTTTTCGAACTTTTGTATATCCTATACTTAAACGGGGCAACTTTTACAAATATTTATCACTGCTTTTCAAAATAAAATTATAAGCTGTAATGCCGTACGATGATGCCGTTCGTGATTTTTAAGGATACCCCCAAAACTTCATGAATTCATTCATTTTTACTCTCGGTTGCGCTGTGTGCTGGACATTTATTTTAAAGAACGGCCTAATCATGATCCTGAACTTGTATTGGCAATGTCATTTACGAGTCTAAAATTTTCATAAAGCATTATCTTATAAGCTTAGAAGAGCATCATAACCAAACTCTTCAAATGGTTCCCCATTTTATATGAACCATAGCTTATTAAAAATTTATATGTTTTTAATTTTATTTAAATAACAATATAAAGATGTTGCATTTTGCACAATACTATCTTTGAATTCAACTTTTAATTCAGTTTAAATGTAAATGTGCGTTCTGTCAAATTCAAAATAATATTATAATTTATTACAACTCTTTGATGTTTTAAAGCTTGACGTTTTGAACGTCAAAACAGATAATAGAAATAAAATATTTTATTACAAAATAAAAAAAAAAAATATATTATTAAAAAAATTTCTAAATATATACATATGTATATGTGTGTGCGTGAATTAAAAATATATATATAAAGAAAAAAAAAGATTGTAGTTAAAATGTTCTTTTGCACAAGAATTTCATATCTGTCAAAAATTGTTTCGAAATATTATAAAATTTACTCTCAAAATTAATAAACATAAGTCCTATATATTTTATACAAAAAAGAAATATATACATATGTATAAAATATAACATATAAATTACATTAAAATGCATATTAATACACAAACACACTCACAATAATTCTTTTTTTTTTATGTATTTACATTATTTTATAGACTTATATAGTTAAGTTCATTCTTTCAATTTGAAAGTATGAAAATTTATGTAATGACAATATTATACAAACTAGATACTATTGTTGAATATCACCACCAGATGGAATTTAATCCTGAACAAGGATTTTCTTTAAAAATTTTTTTTTATTTTTATTTCGTTTTTCTTTTTTCAAAAGTTTTTTGAGAAAGGAAAGATACATCATTGGACGTTTTTTTCTTTTGCTATTTGCATACAATTACTATACACTATTACAATAGTGTATTGTATATATTCTTTTATACATTATGCATATATTAACTCACATAATCAAATATTATTTACAAGTCAAGACAGTAATGGTCAATAAATTAAGAACTTTTTACAATATAATTTGAAAAATTTTAAATTTTAATATGGTTATTACAAAGATTGTAAATGTCATAATATGTTGTATCGTAGAATGGGGTTAATTTGTCAGTAGGAGTTGTGTTGATTGATTTGATATATATATAAATTTTAAAATTTAAAAATAATAAGAAAGCTTTAAATGATTAATATGTGGTAAACATGTATGTATGTTTGTACAACAGGATCAGAATTGTCGTATTGATTTATTGACCTGAATATTGACGAGTCAACGAATATCGTTTAAAAATTTTGTTATACTTGAAAAACATAGTAATTAAAATACTTCAATTGAGTTTAATGTTGTAAGTATAATATATTTAATGAGTATTGGTGATGTTGTCTTTGACTTTATATAATTGCGTGCTCTATAATAATTAGGACTAAGGACAGGTTGACTTTAAACAAGTACTCGGGGTAAAATTGATAACATGATAAATTTCTATTCTTTTATCAATATCACATCGAAAATGGAAAAAATATCTTAAGTAAATAAATGCCACGGTTTTCAATTTATTTTATGTAGTTTTTTATTAAATTTCTATTAAAAATGCCCTGCACATACATGAGAAAGTTGGGAAGTAGAAAATATGGCGATTAAATAACTGTCTAACGGAAAGTGAAAACTAATAAGTTGTAAATGCACCAAAAACTCTATTAAAAACTTTTAATCAAAGTCAACCCTTTCCATCCAAAAAAAAAACCCCGACATTTAAAGTCACCCCTTTCCAATGAAAGACATACCTAAAAATGCAAAATCATCAGAAATTCCAAATATTTCGTCTCTCTTTAAATATGATTGGAATATCATCAAAAAAGCGGACTCAACTAATTAATGTGAACTTTCTTCAATCACACCATCTGGTGGCGGATATAATATTTGTTCAGCAAATTATTCGCGGTGAAATTAGTTCACCTGTCATTCGTTATTTAGAGAAAATTTGAATAATTTATGATCGGTCCAGCTCTTTAACATCTCACACCACTCTACAGACTACGTTAAATTCGAGCCAATTTCGCATATGTTAAGAGTGACTAACTTAAGGTCTGAGCTCTTTGATACTAACATTAAAAAATTAACATTGAGAACCAGACTTTACGTAAGCATGCGTAGCTCTCGTAGTTGGTATGACTGATCTAGAACTCGTAAATTAACTTGCATTTGTAATACTAGGCTCAGTGTTGTTGGCATGACTTTTAAGTTTATTTTCTTTTGTTTTAATAACTTAATTTGATTAACTTTATTTTGTAGTTTAATAGTAGAGTAGCATCATTTTACTAACACACTAACCCTTATAAAGGATGACTTTCTGTTTATTGTGATGGTTCACTAAGTGAGCAACATTTACTGATGCTTGATTAAAGCAATTGTCTGATACAATTAAAAATCGAGGTGTCATTGATATTTTAAAATAAATGTTAATTTTCCAGCTTATGAACAAAGATACCCCAAAATCACAATTAATTTTTGTGAAATCTTTTACTATATTTAATAATAATACCCAATTCAATAAATGAGATTTGTCTTATATTATTTCGTAAATTATATACATTGTTTGTACACAATTGGTTTAAATTTTTTTTGATCAATTTTACTCCGTTTTACAGTAATTATTATAATATCATAAAATATTACCTTAATTAAAGTTGTAATTAAAAATTTCAGAAAAAGATTTTCAATATGAGCTTATGTAAAACCTATAATTCATAAAATTTACATAATTATAAATTGCATATGAGTTCACAATCTAGACTTGAATTGACCATCACTGTACACATATTTTTAAATTTACAATAATATTACAACTACATACAAATACATATACAGTACGAATCCTTAATATATTGGAAAAAAAAAAAAAAATTTTTGGAAAGAATGAGTCGGACTTTACATTCGTATCTTAATGTTTATACAGAATAACGTAATTTTAGAATAGGTCCTTTTTTACATTTTACATTTTGTATTTTGTATTTGTGTTGTTGTTTTTTTTTTTAATTTTTTTTTTTTTCGAAACGACATAAGGACTTACACAATCCTATTATATTTTCATTTTTTTTTTTATATATATTTGGAATGTATTCATGCATTTGAATAATCTTATATTCGTATCCTGGTGAAATAAGGAATAAAACAAAACAACAACAACAAAAAAAAAATTAGGATTTTTTTGTACTGGTAGTGAAGGAATAAATAAGTTCGTATATTTTTTAATAAATGAAAATATTTTATATACAAAAATACATATATGTAAACACATATGAAAGATAGGAATTCAACTTGAAATTATAAAATCTCACAAGATAGAAATGAAAGAATTTTTACTGGGTTTTTTGGTTGTTTTTTCTTTTTTTTTTTTTATAGTGAACATTTTTTTTTTTCAACTAGACATCACATGGATATACTAACTCCCTATATATATAGTATCTATAGTACCTAATGCCTAGTTTATAATTCTCATTTCTATTGTCTAGTGTTGTGTTGCATTATATAGTGTAAAAAGAGTTCAGAATATTATAATTTCAAATCATGTTGAGAGGGTTCGCATAATTTCGTATACATATATATAGAGTTCAGTAACAAGGTGTTTTATAAACAAATTAATGAAAAATTATCTTATTATATAATTGAAGTTTTAATAGTAATAAATAATTGGTTTTAATTATTTAATCAATATTTTAAGTCTTTTTTAATAGTAGATATTGTAGAACAGCATTCATAGAACGTCTTTGATTTCATTAAACGTGTTGCAGTATTGAAAGCACTTAAAAAGAAAAAGAGTTCCACTTAAAATTTTACATATTATTAAACTGCTATATCTTAATGCACAAGTCTCAATTATGCATAAAAGTCAATAAAACAGTACATAATAAAAACTGGGGATGAAACTAGGCCTTTTCATCCTTACTATTCAAAATATTCGTTGATGGCATAATGAAAAAGATTTATTCGTTAAAGAGAGAAATAAGTTGATCCTTTACTCAACAGCTTGAAGACCTACACTACCCAAATTAGAACATCTATAAAATCTTGCAAGCAATGTTTGACGTGAATTCAATATCAATCAGACGAAAGAAATAAGAATCTATGCCTCCGGAGCATAACTAAATCTTACAAGAAATATAGAAGTTGAATCCAATATTAATAAGACCAAAGAAGAATAATAAGAAGAGAATCGATGCCGCCGCAATACAACTCCAAAGATATATATTTAGAATGTCCTTTTAATGGAATCCGCAAGGCTCCAAAAGACATGACTGATCTAGTAACATTTGGCGCAGAGCACTAATTATGGAGTTAAAATCAATAGAAATAACCTGTCGAAGTACAAATACTAAAACATCTAAATTGTCTATTGGAGAACTTCCCAAGAGAATTGAATGCCTAATAAATAGTTTTATGACTTCTAATTCAAGAATACTCAACGTCTATCTCTTGTAAATTGTAACTTCCAATTGAACAGATTTTGGTAAAACAAATTTTGATTTTGGTTACAAATTAACCTGAATTTCAAAACTTATTAACCTCGGATACAATTTCTAAGTTACATTTAATAAAACGATTATTTCAATAAAACTATTAAAGTTAAATTGTAAACGAAGTTGTAAAATTATAAATCTAATGAAAAGCTTGACAGATTTTGATAACCTAGATGACGGGTTTTATTTTTCTGTAAATATAAATATTCTGGAAAAATGGTATAGTCCAGATTTTGTAGCCAATTATGATAATTCCCCTAGATATTTTTTTATATTAATATACATTTTCAATAATAATGAACTTCCAATAGTGAAGGATCTGCCACCTCCTCCAAACTTCCGCTAAACAAATTATTGAAACACTGATTTTGAAACCAACTCTTAAATCTCTTCTAACTCAGAATTTCACATATGCATACAAATCAATCAAATTGTAAAATGCATAAAACCCTGCTTTTTCAAAATACATTGAAATAAAAGCAAATGAAAAATAAGCAAGTAAAATACAGGCAAATGAAATACAGTAGTATAGCACGATTCCGTTGTTGACCTAACAAATGTAATGAATTTTGATACCCTGTTTTTTAAATTCCAGTCAAAATCTTTCATTTAAAAATTAAATATATAATTTAAATTTATATTTAAACAATAGCACCCTGTTAAATAATTTACAAATAGTTAATATAACTATTACATAAAATTGTAACAAGTAGTAATATAATTTTCAGTATGATAAAATTTAGTTTTATAGACTTTTAAACGGAAAAAAAAAAAAACTGAAAATTATTTAAAATGAAAATATTCTGAAATATCAAATTAAAAAAAAAAAAAAATAAAAATAAAAAATAGAAAAACACGCATATTTAAAAAAAAAAAAAAAAAAAATGATATCAGGGTTGAATATAAAATTAAAAACATTTATGAAAGTAAAAAAAAGATACTGTTTAGACATTTAAAAGTTGTATGAATGTAACATATCTCATATGCATTCGTACATTTTTAGGGTACATGCAATAAGGCCAAATGAAATAAAGCCAATTGACTTTATTTCATTATTATATTTGAAATAAAGCTGAAAAACGAATTTTTAAATTTATGGTTTTATTTCCACATGAAAAATTGAAATAAAGCCAATTTGATTTTTTTTCAAATAGTTAATGTTTTTTTAATGTGCAAACAATTGAATTGTTATTTTTCAGAAATTTTATTAGAAATTACATTTGTTATTGGTTGTATTCAGTAATATGCAGTAATGTAATAGCAGGAATGTACGCTTTTTCCGGAATACTTATATATATGTGTACATGAGATTCTGAATTAGAATAGATTTTTGAATTTGATTCAAAATCAGGGTATTCCCTTTTTACAGAATATTTATATATGTCTGTGTATATGTGAGATTTTGAATTAAGAGAGATTTTAGACTTGGACAAAAGATTTTAGATTTTAGACAAAATCAAGAAAGCCGCTTTTCCCAGAATATTTATATATGTGTATATGAGGCATTCCGAATATCAAGAGTGGTTTTAGAGTTCGGTGTGTGATATATATTTTATATATCACATCATATGGATATAAATATTCTGAAAAAGTGGCAATAATAATTTTGATTTATCTCATGTTGAAAATATTTTTGGCTTTATTTCGTAATAATTTTGGCATTATTTCTTTTTCAAAAAATTTTAAAAATGAAATAAAGCCAAAAATTAAGCAATTATGATTTTGGTATTATTTCAAATTTGGTATTGAAATCAAGCCAAAAAAAAACAATTTAGCTTTATTTCATTTGATTTTATTGCATGTACCCCATTTTTATACTTGTTGATATAAGAATTCACATGTGCCATATAATTTTCATATACATACATATTAAATACATATATATTTAATACATAATAATATATATTTACATGAAATTGAGAATGAATTTTAAAAATTGATTTAAATTTCATTTTTATACAATTCTTTATAAATTTAATTCTTAAAAAAAAAAACAAAAAAAATCATGATATTTTGTTTTTTTATTCAATTTTTAAAAAATTTTCCACATTTTTATTTGAAAATTAATTTTCTGGAAAATACACATACCCTTTACACAAATAAAATTCCTACCAAATTTAATTGAAAATTAATGAAAATAAAAAAAAAAATAAGAAATTTATTAGCCGTAAAAATATTATAACCAATTACATAAATTTTTGGATTTTACTTTAAAATGAAAGGTATTGTCTTGTAAATATTTTCATTTAATCGAAATTAAAGGTATTTTTATTGTTCTAGTTAAATTTTTAACTTTTATTCATATTAAGTTATGTAATTTTAAATTGATAAGGTTAATTATATGTAAGTTATAAATATATATATATAGGTGGCCTGCATTAAGGCCCTGCGAAATAAAGCCCCCGGGGTATTATTTCCCGTTTAATGAGAAATAACGCCCTGGAGTCTTATTTCTTGTAGTAATTGGCAAAAAAGCCCGGGGTTTTACCTCTCTTTTGAGTTGAACCATGACTTCTATGAGAAATAAAGCCCTTTTCAATTCAATCTTCGATTTCTTGAGAAATAAAGTCCCAAATAATTATTTCTCATTAAATATTTAATAAAATCCATTTTTGTAATGTTCAAACCTGAAAAAAATATAAATTTATATATATATAAGTAAAATATTAGATTTAAAACAACATATGCGAGATTCTATATTAGGAAGCATATTTAAGTTGGTTAAAAAATCAAAGTTGACCCTTTTTCCAGAATATTTATGAATTAATCTATGCAAGATTTTGGTTACAAAATCATGTTTATATGTGTAGTTTGTAGTATAAATGTAGTTTATATGTAAAATTATTATTTGATTTTAAATTTTGGAAAAAGGATTACCCCTAATTTCGATTCCAACTCCAAAATGTGTGCAAACTATTTTTGATATTATAGTTCAAGAAAGTCTATATACAGACTCGTATGAAACCATTAAATATATAAAAACCATTATGTTCTTTTAATTTGCAGGTTCAATTGAAATTAGAAATAATACCTCGGGTCTTTATTTCTCACGGAAGTCGTAGTTCAACTTAAAAGAGAAATAAAACCCTGAGCTTTATTTTTCATATTTTGGGGGCTTTATTCCTCATTAAATGGGAAAAAACATCCCGGGGTCTTTATTTCGCAGGACCTTAATTCAGGTCACCATATATATATGTACTTGATTTTCTCATAAATTTGACCCTTTTTCAAATGAAATTTGTCTATTTTCAAATCAATTTGATCCTTTTTCAAATTAAATTTAATGGAAATTTTCAAACACCATTCATCTTTCTCAAATCAATTTGGTTCTTCTTTTAAAAACGCACCCATATCTTGGGACTCAAAAATCAAACTGACATGATTTGCAAAACCTAGTACTCAATTCTAAAATAAATAATAGAAACTGAAAATTAAAATATAAATTAAAATAAATCCTAAAAAATTTTGCCATAATTTTTAAGAACAACCTAAAAATCTTAAATATATTACCTGCCTTTAGGGCGGGTTTTTCGAGTCCGGTTTTTAAAAATTGAAGCTGATTAAAAAACAAGACCAATTTAATTTGAAAATTTAGGGCTTTTTGCATTTGAAACAACTGATGAAAAAATCAAGAGTTTTGAAAAAAGCACATTTCCAAAACTACTTTAAAACCTTGAGTTCAATTTTCAATTTTGGGTATAAAAGATTATATTATAAGTTAGTTATTTCTTCAATTCGTTATTATTTATAAAAAATAATAAAATCCAAATTTAGAATATAATTCCAATGCAGTTAAGTTAAACCCGTTAACAATGTCGAAATATAATGTTGGAGCTTCAATGCTATCGTTTAATTTTAGAAAAATATTTTAGTAAATTTTTAAGTTCTAATAGCCCTTTAATTGGGAAGGTTCCCAAATTTTTATAAGCAAACTTAAAAATTGTGATTCTCGAGGATCTAACGTCATATCCTCCCGCTTAAAATTTTCAAAGGTTACGAATTCCAAAATACCAAATTTTTCTTAGAATTTTATACAAATTTGAAAACTAAGAGATACTTTGTTCAATATTAACGATCCCCTTTAAAATTAAGAAAAACCTTTAAATTAATCTGTAAATTGAGGAGTTGTAAATTTTATAGATTTTTGAAAAAAAAATTTTGAACAAGTATTAAAGTTACAGGCCTAAAATGGCAAAATTACAATTTTCGACCTCATACAGCTCCTAAACAGTGGGCGTCATAAAAAACTCTTGCTAAATTACTCTCACAAATTTCTAAATCTTTTAATTGCTTCCAAATTGCTTTTAAGTTTCTGACTAGAGCAGTTTAGAATATATGAAGGGACAAAAACTCAGTTGTCAAGGAAATTCCTCTCTCAACCCTAGAAAACCATGCCCAAAATACCTCTAAAAATAATCAGATAAACACAAAATTAACTATTTTTAAAAAAAATCATTTTGCATGGATAAATATTAAATTAAAAATTAAATTTTACAACTTTATTTTAGATCATAAATTAAAAATGAATAATATTTTTCGAAACAATATTTTTTGTTATTAATTTTAATTCAATTAAGAAAATTTTAATTGTTAAATTAATTAAATATAATATAATAAATTATGTCTAATTTGTGTATTCGGTACATGTATTACATAATTTTTTTAAGGCCACCGAAAAATTAAAATAAAATAAATTATGACAAATAAAATTGTATTAAAAAAAATGAATAATGAATTAAAATTTAGTTTTACACATTTTTAAACAATTGCATTATATTTAATTTATGTTTAAATTATGTTAATTAAAATACAATAATTTAGAATTTAATATATGCAACCTGCATTCATAATATAAAAATTATTTTAATATTTTTGATATTTTAATAATTTGGTATTAATTTTAGGAATCAATATGCATCCTAGGTAGTAGTAGGTATTAGGTAGACTATATATGGGCTTTCAATAATTAAATTCAGTTAAATAATATTTCATATCAATTAAAACGCAATATTGGACAACCATCTTTTATTAAAGTCAAACACGCTTAAATGCACATCGATTTTCAATTTTATTGTCATTATCCGTGTTACAACCAATTGAATTTTGAACTTTTTAAAATACAAAAACGTAAGTAACAACAAAATATAAGCGCATATGATAATTGACAAAATGTCAAAACTGATATCACTTTGACATGTATACGATTTGAAAAAGTTTCAGGGATGCGTAATTTTTTTTTTGTCGCGAATGTACAATTTTTTTCAGGGATGAGAAATTTTTTTCAGGGATGAGAAATTTTTTTATTTTCGTGAGTAAATGTGTGGAAGAATACATGTGTGCAGATTTTAATGAAACATGGACTTTAAGGCATTGCAAATGCTTTCTTTTATGCAACGCGAATTGCAAATATTATGCTTTCATTTAAGCATGCCATTTTATATCGAAATGTATATAAAAAAAAAAAATAAAATAAAAAATAAAATATTTTTTCCAATATATACTTTTATTAATATATACTAGCCCCCTAAAATGTAGAAAATAAAAAAATTAAGGTAGATCTTGGGAATTTGTTACTATTCTAATATAAAAGTAAATTGCTGGTATAAGAAACAGTTCTTTTAATGTTTGAAAACTTTTAAGCTTAAAATATTGAAAATTTTCATTAACCAAAAATTGATGGTAGATCTTTTGCATTTAAAAGTGTTTTAATATAAAAGTAAAATGGAGCTTTATATATGCGTGCTTTTATATAAAATTTGCATTTAAACGTGTTTTTTATAAGCGAGTAAATCTGACAATAAAATTAAAGAAGTTTTCCAAGTACTCGTAAACTCAAATTACTGAAACTTGAACTTTATACTCAAGTAATATAAATAAATACTAAAAGGCTTAGTCTTAATTTAGGTAATAGAAGAAGGTCCTTCTAAAAAATATGAATTTTCATATTAGGTCAAGGTCAAAAACTTTTTATAGTTTTAGGTTTTGTATTGACTTCAATTTTTTTTTGTTACTTGAGGCTGAACAAAAGAAAATGTGTGGCTTTCAAGAAACAGAGTTGCCAAATCCATTAAACAATTTAGGTACAAAATTTTTTTAAAATTCATTCATTCTTTTAATTAACATTTATTTAATTTTGCATATTTGTTGCTTAGAATCCGGTAATGTTGACACTGACAATTTCTTAATCCCATTCGCTTTTGTTGGGTGTAAAACACTTGTACACCAAACTAATAAATCGATTTTAGATATAATATTCGGATGCTGTAGAAGACTAAACGATATATTTCTTAAAGAATAATTTTAGTGTAATAAAAAATTTGGTCCCAATGTCCGAACCTTTAAAAATTTTGGTAATTTTTTTAATATTCAGATATTTTACTAATTCCTACCCCACCCAATTATTTATAAAAAAATATTTCCCTTCAAAATTAATGCAAGAGCATACATTAATTATGTATTTTGAAAGTTCCTAATTTTTTACTATTTATACATTTGTACATATATATATTTCAAAAATTCCTTTAATTGAAAAAAAATAATATAATTTTTAAACATTTAAAGTGATTATTAAGCTAAAGTTTCAAACTATCCTAAAATAATAAACTCCCCGTAATAAATTTTAAATGTTTTTATGTTCAAAAATCTTATAGGTACTCGAAGTTAATTCTTTTTTAAAATCAGTGTAAACATATTGAAAATCCCACACTTATTGATAATCCCACCCTTATTAAAAATCCCAACCCTCATTTTTATCTTATTAATTCTCACTTCCCCCATTTGTTTTTGTTTCATTGTTTTGTTTTCTTGTTTTTCAATTAAGAAATTGAATTTTTATAATATATATATATACTCTCAATAATATTGAATATTTTATCCTTTATTGAATCCCTGTTTCTTTCTCTCTCTTTCTCTCTCACACTCTTATGACTTATCCTGATTATTACCAAAAAAACTAAATAACCAAAACAAGTATCAGATTATTTGTTTTATTAAAAATTAACAATATAATAATTTATTATATATAAGCATTTGTTAGGTATTGTTATCTTTAAAATTCTTTTATATTATCAAAAACTCCTTATTATCCTTTAATATCCTTATGTATCCTTGTTTTAGCAAGAATACAAAAAAAATCCAAAAGAAAAATCAGAAAAAACCATGTTTGGATGGAAGTATAAACAAACAATTCATTTTAATAACACTTAAATAAGATTATTTTGTAGTTTTAATAGTTTTTACTAATCAAAAAAATGTAAAAACTTATCGTAATTTTTTCTTATTCATCGTCCTTGTGTATTATTGTAATTGTACTTTTGTAATCCTTGCCATGATTATTATCCTTAATTTTTAATCTAATAAAAAGTAATTTATTCCACGTAGATATCATTTTCATGTAGTAACAAAACTTATCATATATATATGTATATAATTTCTTATTATTGGATGTAATATCACTTTTTTTTGTAACCGTTCCATTTTTTTCATTTTGTTTCTTTTGTGTTTTTATTTTCTTTGTCTCATATGTCTACATATGTAATTGTGATTTCCTTTACTTAAAATTCAATTTAAATCCGCTTGAAACTAAACTTTAGAAACAGGAGACTTTTTAGAAAAAAATCAAATATAATCAATAAAAGTGAACATGGAATGGACCAAATGAAAAATTAGAATGAAAAGAAAAACAAAAACAATTGGAATTGAAATCTGACCTTTCTATATAATCAAATAATTTTTAATATTGATTATAATGATTTTTTTTACAGGAAAAATTATCATATATTGATAATGATTGATTTGTGATGATAAGGCTGAAAAAGTAAAAAAAAAAACTAAAAGAAAGAAAAGGATAGCAACATTATTTCAAACGTCATTTCAATAATAAAAAAAAATAGGGAACAAAATGAACACTTTAATAAATTTTTATTAAAATTACATCAATTTGATGAAAATCAAATAAGAAAATAAAAATAATAATAATAACAAAAGAAATAATTACGGTAAAACTAATTTCCACCATTTTAAACTATTTGAAAGTTGTAGTAATACGTATGCACAAGATAAAATTTTGATTTTGATTTTTAGTTTTATTTTTTTATTATTTCATTTTCAATCGTTTCTAGTAATGTCATGTTTTACCACTTCTTTAGTAAAAAAAAAAGAAAAAAAACTACAAAATAATAAAAAGAAATATACAGTGTTATAAAAATAACGTTACATTCTAAAATTAATGTAAATTTGATCAAAAAACGAAACGAAAGAGAAGAAAAAACTGTCTTTCAATAGAAAGAGAAAGAAAAAAAATCAAAGTTTAAAATTTCTATATATTTTCGTTGACAATTTTTATTCTATTTTTCTTTTTTTTTTATTTTCTAATCTTTTCTGTATACCTTTACCGTTATTTTAGAAATACATGTATTGTCCTCCTATATGTATATAGGTATATTCAAGAATATAATAAATGTAGTGAGATTCATATATGAAGTATGAAAATTATTTAGGTATCCGTGTCACGTTAACTGTATTTTTTTTTTCTTTTACGATTTTTTTTTTTTGACGTTCATCGTGTTGCCTCTGGATTGCAATTTGACTCTGTCTTTTATGTCAGGATAACGCGAACATTATAAAATAAAAAAAATTTTCTTACATTGTAATAAAAATAAATGGATATAAAATAAATTCTTTTACCGTTATTATAATAATAGTTTGCTGTAACCTATATTTGTTAATATAATATAAAAAGGAAAATTTATGATTACTCCTTTAAATATGCAAATTTTATTAAAACAAATGAAAAAATCTTATATGTATTTTAAACAATGGAAAAGCAAATATAGGGTACTCAATGCCGTAGTGGGTAACTTGGTGCCGTATATGACTAATTAGCAGAGGGAGTGTGTCTGAACAGTTTCTAAGAGTTTTTTTGGTACAAAATGGCCACACGGAACAAAATATAAAAAATTATTAAATAATATTACAAATAGTTTAAAAACAATACCAAACATATAATAGTCCTAATGGTCAATGATGTTAATATTATTGGAAAATTCAATATATTTTGTAATACAAATAAGTAAATAATAGATTATATCAAAATATCCTGTGCTAATACTATTCTGTTTTATTAGCTCAAAGATTAATCTTGCGCTAATAGTTCATCTAATCATCAACGTTTTGAAAAACCAGGTAAATCCAAATCATTACAAAAAGTTCTTCTAATTTCAATACTTTTCAGTTTTAAAATTCATTAAATATCGTGTCAGTAGTAACGATTTTGAATATTGAAAATATTTCACAAATTTTTATAGGTATTACTTTGCGATATGAATATGTAGAACATATCAGACTAGCCCACCAAATTTTAAGCCCCTATTCAGGTAAATCAATGCTGAAACTTCCAATATTTTTTAATTGGAATGCTATTTAAATAGAACCCTCCATTAAATGATCGACTCCTGTCCCTCCTGTCCCAGTACTATTAGTTATTTATAATACACATAAGTTAAATCCATAAAACTGAACTTCAACTTCCAGTTTTCATACTATGATTAGATTTAAAATCAACCTTACTTATATCAAATCATTCGACCGTCTGTGATTAAAGTTATTAGACTCCCAAATCTTTTAGATTTATACAATCATACCAAGTTAAATACAAGTTTTAATTTTCTTTAAGAATATTCAAAAACTTGAAAATAATGTACAAAAGTACACAAATTTCCCAAAAAATAAATATTATATATATATTTCTTTAATAATAATCTAAATATTGAAAATAGGACAAAATAAATCTCGGGCTCCATTATTTCCTTAATAAAAAAAAAAAAAAAAAAAAAAAAAAAAAATCTCTTCAATATTATTTTGTGAACGATCTCTTCTAATATTATATAGAAAAAAAACATTCCTAACATGCATTTTGTTAATATAATATATAGGATTTACAGTTACTTTTTAGCACAAAACAAGAAAACACAAAAAAAATCATAAAAAAATATAATACAAAATTGAAGAAAATGGTTACGTCTTATACCCATCTCTTAGGTAATCTAGTCACTGATTGTCTAGAAAAATCTGAAAAGCTGAACGAAAATTACGTGTTAAGAGTTTAATATATTAAAATATACAATGTATACATATATTTTACTTATATATATGTACATCTATTTATATATGTATATATATATATATTACATATAATACATAGTTAAATCAAATTAGATAAAAAAAAAAATATATATATATATATATATACGAATACTGTTATAATTTTTTATGTTGATATTATACATACATATTTTGAAAATGACGGATAAAAATGTCCCTCAGATGTAAAATAATTTGTACAATATGAGAACATGTGAATGCGCTTCTTCATCCTATTTTTTTTTTTTTTTTTTTTTTTTTATATGTCATATGTTTGTTCCTGAATCGTTTTTATTTTTAAAATATTCAAGTCTGAATTAGATAAATATGCAATAAGAATGCATAAGATGTTAAAGTA
Source organism: Dolichopus griseipennis (assembly GCA_963082915.1). Taxonomy (NCBI): domain Eukaryota; kingdom Metazoa; phylum Arthropoda; class Insecta; order Diptera; family Dolichopodidae; genus Dolichopus; species Dolichopus griseipennis. The sequence continues at coordinate 32,035,567 of OY720442.1, read as the reverse complement.
TAGGTATACATAACATAACATGGATTAGAGCCATATAACATAATAAATGGATTAGAGCCAAGGATCTATTTAGATTTCAGAATAATAAATTATACAATAATCTTTTGTTTATTTATTTTCATTTTGTATATATATATATGTATGTAATGGTCAGTTTTACAGCGCTAGATCATGATTTGTTGAAGCTTAACCTTTTAAACTTCAGTTCTTATTAAAGTCGGAAATTCTTTAAACCAAACTTACGGTCTTTGTTTGAATAATATTATTTTTTATGATCTAAAGGGGTTACACTATAAAAAATGACATTTCTCATAAGTCACTAGTGTCATTAGTTTAGTTGACAATAATACAACGTTTTGTAAAAGGATTAAATCAATTTCCGGAGTAATTGTCTGAGTTTCAATTAAATTAATCTTATGTTATCTAAAACGGCAGCACTATCGAATATGACATTTCTCATTTCTTTGAAAAATATTTGACAGATGTCACTTGTCTTGTATTTTTTTTTTTTTTTGGAAAACCAGGACAATCTTTAAAAAAGTTTATTTTAAAAAAAAACTTAAGAAACGATGCTTGATTTTTTTTGTATACATGTAAAAAAATTAGATATAGAAAAGATAAATAAAATGTTCCGGTCAAAATGTCAAACATGGACAGTTGGGATGTAATTTAAATTTAATCTAAGATTTGTACCTCTCAGTCTAAATTATGTTCAAACACGAGAAACTAAACTAGATTTTAACTTCAATTCAGTGTGAAATTAGTTTAGGAGCTTATGTACAGGAATTTTAAAGTATTATAGATATTAAATACATGTTATTATGTAGAAAAATATTAATACACAATAATACTGTCCCACATGCGCTTAACCGGTTCAAACAAATTAATAAATATGTATTTATGCATTTTATTAATAAGAATAAATAAATAAATAAACTTAATAATATAAGATCACTGGGTGAATGACATGAGTGATCTTAATATCAAAATGAAACGGTAACAACAAAGTAATAAAAAATTCCACTTATCAAGATAAACTAGTTTAAATCTTTCAAAATATATACAAATACCTTTACATAAAACAAATACACAATTGAATCTTTTGTGAAACTAAAATCATCAACTCTTTAAATTTAGACACAATACCCTCGACATAATATTATTTAATAAAGTTAAAAAATTTACTTTGATTTTATTGATGTCACTACTACTCCTACACCACTACTACAATATTGAAATTTATATTACAAGTATACTTTCGCCTCTTCAATAAAATTCAAATAATAAAAGAAACTTCAAAAAAATTTCTTTGAATAAACTTTCAACAATATTTTCTATAACAAATATTATTTTTTAAAACTGGAATCACCTTATTCTTTTAACAATCGCTTCCTTAACAAGGACATGGTTAACAGTCATTACAATCCAACCAATATATAATATTATGTTTACCTGTATATCTTATATATATATACATAGTTATTATTAATAGAATCCGGCCTTCTTATTGTCAGTTATATGAATATGTACAAATTTTAAAATTCTAATATATATACATACACATACATACATATGAATAGTTCACGTATCGTATACATTCAACCATAATAAGGATATTAAATTTAACGCTTCGGTTCTTTCAAATAGAACTTTTTTTTTACAGTTAATTTGTTGTTTTTTTTTTTTTTTTTTTGCAAAAATGTTCAACAAGAAAAAAATACAAAATCAAATTTCCAGTTTATGAATGCTGTTAAGCACGTGAACTCATAAAATTCTATGTGGCATATTATTAAAGTAAAGCTGTAGCTAGTTTTTACTAAAGAATGTTTTTTTTGAAGAATTTTTATTCAATAAAGGCAACAATACAATTTTATAAAATAACAACAGCATATAATGGTATTAGATTTTATGAAAACGTGGGGTACAAATTAAGGATATAAAACAAAAATATCTCTCAAAAATTTGTAAGTGCTGTAGCAATGGATTATAATAAGCTTTTCAGATCCTCTCAATATTTTAGCGAGTCAGTCTCTGTACATAGTTACAGTAAGAGACCACGCCTCACAGCTTCCTCATGTTCAAAACCACTTTTAATGAGAGAGGTACCTGTTTTCCTAATATTTTCCCGATCCCCAAAAAACTCAAAAACGATGGCAGTTTCTCTATCTGTGAAAAAATATGCTCTTGAGACCGCTATTCTGCATACAAAGAAACATCCAGACTAAACATCTAGACGGCTAGAATAGCAACAAAATTTTTAACCATTTTTGAAAGGCTATATCTACAGCACGGTTCAAACTACAAAGATTAAAGTTAGCTTCAAAATTTCTTTTAAGCCTTGATTTCAGCTTGAAAATGTGATAGTTGGTAAAATCAATTCATTCGATAGACCCAGTTTCGAATCCCAGTAAAAGTTAAAATCTGTTGTATGATTCTTCACTCGACTCAACATTGGGTTCACTAATTTGACCAATAATTAATAATTATATATCTTAAATAAAAAATGTCATTAATCTAACAATATAAATAAAATACAAATTATAAAACCACAATTTAATTTAATAATATACAGATATAGATATACTTTTAATCCAAAATAAATAGAACTGTATCTATTGAAAATCTAAGACATTTCTACAGTTATAAGTCCTAGTACTATCTCAGGTTTAAATTGTATGTGGAATTAATTAAGATAAATTTTAATAATAGGAATATAGAATGTCCCCTATAGACAGCTTTATTAGCCTAACAATTGAAGAGTTAGCACAGTTAAAAAAAAATCTGTGATGAGATAGTTAAATAAATTTTAAAGTATTATATATTCCATAGGTTGGGGACCTATTCCCTCCAGTGATACCGTTATAGTAAACTAAATATTGCAACGAAATCTAGGTGGCATATTGCTTTCCTTGTCTAACTGTAAATAATCAGTAGCTGCGATTGTCAACCTATTATCTAATGGAAAAAATTTCATATATTAACAATTTTACAGTAATAAAATTTCTAGAACCCATCATCATCAATGTTAATTTGCTATTTGTAAGTAATATGTTTTAAGTTTTATATATATACACAATTATCACTCTACTTAAATGAAGTTGCAAAATTTTCTTCACGAAATCAATCCCCCCTCTTTAACACTCACAAAATAATGACATTACAAAATTCCAAATTGAATTAAATTTAATTAAATTTGATTTCATTGTAACTTAAAAATGCCTCTGGAGACTGTCGCATTTAGTCTGTCTGTTATTCTCAAGGCACTGAACAACTTAATACAAAATGTTGTTTTTTATTTTTTCATGTAAAAAAATTTTTTTTTTTTTTAATAAAATTTATTCTCATGACATACATTTTACTCAAGGTTATATATGTATGTACAAATGTATTTATAAATGCATAATGTATAAAAAAAAAATAATATGGAATTTAATATGCAAACGATTACATGCATTTATGTTAAATGAAATCTTATAAAATAAATTAATTTTAAGTTCTACAATGGTCTACAAGGGTCTACAAAGCTCTAATCAAGTAAGTTCAAATTAAGTTATTTTTGAATTTCATTTGATTTGCATTGCCAAAACTCCATGTTAAATGTAAAACTTAGCTGAAATAGTATATAACTAGCTGAAATAGTATATATAGTAAGTTGTGCAGGCTTCAAATATCATTTCCCTCAGGGAAATTCCCTGAATGCATCTATTTAACATATTTGAGCCTCGTTTTTTATCGGAAATAATCAGACAAATTACTTCACGAATTAAGAACGCCGAAAATCTAATCTGTATTACTCATTTAAGTTCAGACCTGTGATTGTTTGAATGTTCAACAAGTTTTTTCGTGCTCAGTCAAATTAAGTTGAAGGCTTCACTTCTACTGGAATCCTTGGGTCAACTCTTCTAAACTTCAGTTAACTTCTTCTGTTGCCCAATAAATTTGGCTTCCCGGGAAGCGACTGGGAAGACCATTAAAGTAGCTGCATCCAGTTAGCTGGCTGGAATCATTCAAGGCAAGAACAAAGGTAGTACTTGATAGCCTTTAAACTACTAACTTTCGTTCTCGATTAATGAAAATATCTTTGGCAAATGGTTTAGCTAATTAAGTAAGTCTTACAAAGGTCGAAGAATTTAATTGATTTATATACCACCAGAATGTAAAGTATTGGCTGAGTTGGTAATTCTTGGTTAACGGATTATCGTTTTTTCAAAGGTCCGGCCTACGTCAATTGGTCTTATTTATTAACTCCTATAAGACGACTAAGTCATTCAGTCTAATTTTTTCAAAGGTCCGGCCTACACCAATTTGTCTTATCTATTAACTCCTATAAAACGACTAGGTCATTCAGCTTAATTTTCAACTACGATAATTACTATTTTTACAAGAAAAAATGAAATAATGTTGACAATTTAATGTGCAGGTGCATTATTTTTCTTTACACCCTAATTTATTAAAAATTCATCCAAGATGACTTCCTTTTATTAAAAAAAAAAGGAAACAAATAAAAGAAATATTGCGGAAATGTATTTCCTCCTTATTTCTTAATTATTAAAATATTATGCAATTTTTTTCTTAAATGAACAAAGAATTTTTGTAAAAAAATTCTTTTCAAAATTTCTTTAAGAAACTAATAAGAAATAGTGTAAATTAAGGGTATTTACATTGTACTTTATTTCCGACATTATTAAATAAAAAAATTACACGTCAACAAAATTCTACAAAAAAGAGGAAATACAAAAATCTAATTTAGGATATTTAATTTATAGTTGATCAAATTATATGAAATACCAGCGCAACTTATTCCTAAAACTTTTTTTCATTTGAATCGAGTTTAGCACTTAATACAAGCTTTGGGTTTGTGATTTTATTCAATGATAAAAAAATATTAGCTAAAATTTAGTATTTTACTATCAATATAATCCAGCTGTATTAAATTAAATATGCGAGGACCAAGCTTTAAGCTGGAAATGGGAGATTCGACATCCGATTAATATTATAAGTTATTCCTACCCCTGCTTCACGCTAACTACGTTTACTGTTCTAAGAACGCTACGTAGTGGGAAAATCGCTTGCCGACAAAGTACTTTGGTACTTAAGTAAACAAACCAGCGTCAGTACTTTTACTAGAAAACGAGGAAGAGTGTAGTAGAGTAGACTGTGTCAACTCTGGAATACCCGTATGACCGTAACATATACATTATATCATCCGGTTAATTACTTTTGGCAAAATTTCAAACATACAGCTTTATTAAGTGTAGTGGGATACTCATATAAAAGAAGGAGTTGTACAGCAGTTACACAAACCCTCTACAATAGACCAACCAAATTTTGTTGTAACTTTGGCCATTACACTAAACTGTTTTTGGCAAAATTCAGACACCCAGCTTCATTAGTTGGAGACTAATGCTCATATAAAATAAGAAGTTGTATGGCAGCTATTCGAACCCTCTACAGTAGACCAACCAAATTTTGCTGTAACTTTGGCCATTACACTAAACTACTTTTGGCAAAATTTCAGACACGCATCTGTAATAGGTACAGAGTAATACTCATATAAAAAAAGAAGTTGTATGGCAGCTACCCGAACCCATGGACCAAAATGGCTGGATTTAAATAGCGTTGCAAAAAACAAGGAATTTGCGAAAATTTCAAGATTCTAGCTCCTTTAGTTTTTAAGTTATCCATACACTTGAGTCTATATATACCCCCCTCCTTCTGTGTCACAAACGTAATGGCAAATTTATTATACTCTTTGACTATATAGTCATACGGGTATAAATATTCAGTAAAATTTAAGCACGATTCTTGAAAATTGAAAAAAATACTAGTGCCAGTAACAAAAGTGGCACTGGAAGCTACCATTATTTTACAAGTGCTTATCAGTACTTACCAGTACTACCTGTATTGATTAGATATTACACCTAGTTGGTGCTGGTAGTACTAACTGGTCAAGTAAATACTGTTAATGTGCTGATTGGAAAATGATAAGTACAGTATTACTAGAAAAATAATGGTAACTAGCTTCTTTTTTCAACCTAGTACTTAAATTTTATTGAATATTTTTTTCAGTATCAGTACTGGAACTTGACTTGTGCTGATACATCAAAAACGACAGCTTTGGATATAACTACTTTTCCGCCACGCAAACTACGCTTATAGTGAGTTAATATTTACGTAATATTTTAAGCTCAGTTTTATTTAAAAAACGAGGAAGAGTGTAGTAGAGTAGACTGTGTCAACTCTGGGATATCCGTATGACCGTTATATAAACATTATATCATTATTATTATAAAAATTAATTACTTTTGGCAAAATTTCAAACATACCAGCTTTATTAGGTGAAATATAATGCTCATATAAAAGAAGGAGTTGTATGGCAGCTACTCGAACCCTCTGCAGTAGACCAACCAAATTTTGCAGTAACTTTGGCCATTACACTAAACTTTTTTTGGCAAAATTTCAGACACCCACCTTTAATAGGTATAGAGTAATGCTCATATAAAATAAGAAGTTGTATGGCAGCTACTCGAACCCTTTGCAGTAGACCAACCAAATTTTGCAGTAACTTTGGCCATTACACTAAACTATTTTTGGCAAAATTTCAAATACCCATCTTTAATAGGTATAGAGTAATGCTCATATAAAAGAAGGAGTTGTATGGCAGCTACTCGAACTCACTGCAACAGACCAACCAAATTTTGCAGAAACTTTGGCCATAAAACTAAACTACTTTCGCCAAAATTTCAGACACGTAGCTGTAATAGGTACAGAGAAATACTCATATAAAAAAAGAAGTTGTATGGCAGCCACCCGAACCCATGGACCAAAATGGCTGGATTTAAATAGCGATGACGGCTATTGCAAAAAAACGAATTTGCGAAAATTTCAAGATCCTAGCTCCTTTAGTTTTTGAGT
>OY720442.1:32018652-32026152 GCA_963082915.1 Dolichopus griseipennis | reverse complement strand
GGAATTTTGCCAAAAGTAATTAACCGGATGATATAATGTTTATATTACGGTCATACGGGTATCCCAGAGTTGACACAGTCTACTCTACTACACTCTTCCTCGTTTTTTTGCTAATTTTCTTTCATTTATGGAAATTTTTTTTTTTTTTAATATTGAAATCCATTTTAAATATAACTTTAACCAGAATCCCATTTAAGTTGAATGAATTTTAAAATATATCTACTTTAAATAATGAGTTGTGTTTAAAATCTTTTATACGTGCACTTTAATAGTGTAAAATCTTGTATGAAAATGCAGGGAATTTGTTCAATATATATTTTTGTATTGTATGTACAAATTACAAGATATGAATATTAAAAAATTATTATTTTTTATATAGTATGTGGATTATATTATTTATAAAATATATATTTATAAAAGGAAATTATAATTATATTTCCTTTTAATTCCAAAATTTATTTTCAATTAAGTTTTTCACTTTGTTTTTGTATTATTACTTTGAAATTTTTAATTTTTAAATTTATACTTTTAATGAAATTTTCTTAATTTTCTTTTAATACTGCCACACATTTTTTGCATAATTAATTTTATTTTTATTAACATGAGAATTTCTTTAATTTGCATGTTATTACCGAATTTTTAAAGTTCTTAAAGTGTAATACGGAAAATATTGGAAAATTAAACAAAAATTTGATTTAATTTAATTTTATTAATTTTTATTTATTAGTAGGTGGGTTAGTGAGTATAAGCATTTACATTGCTAACCGAGGAAGTGCGGGCTCGATTCCCGTTAGGGTCATGAATTTTTAATTGAAAAAAAAAATTATTGAAAAATAATTTTTCTTTACAAATCTCCATGGTGACCAAAAATATATAGTAAAATATAAAATATATGATATAAACAAAATTTTACTAATAGTATTAATAGATAGTATAATCTGTCACGCCTGAAAAGGAAAGGCATGCTTCAGCCCCTTTTCACATTATATGAGGTAAGAGACTCTTTATAAATAAATAAGTAAATTTATTAGTAGTACGAGTACCAGACTCAAAATGATAAATATTGCCAAAAATTATAATAGTCCTTTGTCTATTTGGCACTGAGACTTCTTACATTTATCTATTATAATATACCCTATACACATTATTTTTAATAAGATATGATCCGACTAAGGTTTGAACCCGAGATCCTTCAAATGAAAAGCCGGCGTTTTAACCGCTACACCACTGGTTGGATGATTCGATTTAAGTAAATGTAATAAATCACTCAAAACCAATAGGTAATTTTAAAGTGTTTTATTTGAATAAAATTCTGTAGTAATAAATTTAATAGATATATCGTCCAGTAACGGATTGAAGGCGTATTCAATTTGTACTTGAAAAACTAAGAATTTAAACTGGACCCAAACTCCCGAAATCCTAACATTATATATGTGAGCAATAATAACTCATTTTATAGGACATTAGTCTTAAAGATATTATTATTGGAGGAATTTTAATAGGTATAGATTTTCATTAATGTCCTTGTACAAATTTAGGTTTCTTTTGGAGAAAGATTAATATTGACGTGTATACAATAATAAATTACAGATCCTAGAAAATACGACCACTATAGACGAGTAAGGTGATTGAAGTCTCTGTAGTATATAGTAAGTCGAAAGTTCCGCGGCGAATTATAACTCATTTTATGGGTCATAATCTTCTAAGAAGGTTAACCTCCTAAGGTATTAATTATGAATCTTTCATTTAAACGTCGCCTTCAAATCTTCCACAGGACATAAAAGGACTTTTGTGACTTCTTACACGTTAAAAGGTTTTCCTTAAATTTTAAAAACTCACATTAGATCCAGTTAAATTTATTACGGAATAACCTCTTCGTTTTACGAGCCCAACATTGTATAAAATATCAACTCAATAAAGTTTCCAAGTTTTGGTAATCATTCTATATTATTTAGATTTAGGGCCAGTTTCACCGCTTATAGATAAACTGGCTGATAGACTATTCAGAACTTATCTTATAGATAAATCATAAATTTCTGTTTCACAACTGTCTGATATCCCTATCTAATAGATAAAGTTTCTGATAATTTATCAGCCACCTTATGCTGTAAATAAAATTTTATCTGCCAGATAAAACTTTTATTTTTGAATAAAATAAAATTTTTTTTTTTTTTGAATTTTTGTAATTAAAACAAAATGGATTTATTTGAGTACTTAGAAGATAAATTTGATGAATATTTTAATAATATATCACATTTACGTAGATCACGCATAATTAGAATACGGCCAAATTATTATGAACTACTTGATGATGTTGATTTTAGATCAAGATTCAGATTAACTAAACCGGCAGATAGTTATATATTGTCTTTAATACAAAATGAAATAAAAATGTCAACAAATTTGTAAATTTTAACTTAAATTCTTCAAGAACAGGAAAAAATAAATATGTTTACCAAGAAATAGATTACTATTAGGTTTACGTTATTTTGCAACAGGGTGCTTTTTGATTGTGGCAGGTGATTTCAATGGTGTCAGCAAAGCATCTGCTTCAAGAATAGTAGACCAAGTATCTAAAGCAATAGCTAAATTAAGACCTTCCTTTGTAAAATTTTCGCCAATTTTTCAAGCACAATTTTTCTTTTCAAATGTTCAAGCTGTAGTAGACGCGAAATTGAAATCTTCCGACATTGTTGCTAGGTGTCATGATCAAACAATTTTCAATAATGCCTTTATAAAACAGAGACTAATAAATCGAGAATTTGGAAATTGTGTTACTTTAGGAGACAATAGGTTATGAAAATAAAAATTACTTATTAACACCTCTTCACACTGCCATCACACCACAAGAAAGACTTTATAATGAAGCCCAAATAAGAACAAGAAATACGGTAGAAAGAGCTCTTCCGTCTCCTCTTGACTGAAATTTACAGCCCTATCTCTTTTTTTTAACTTCTCTATTATGAAATTAAATTTTTGGTTGTTAAGTTTCGTATTTATATTTTTAAAAAATTTATGTTTGAAATTTTTTATTTTTGTATTTATATTTTGTATATTTTTTAAAAATTTAGTACATTTTTAGTACAAATTCATCCTAAAAATATACAATTTTATAACGATTACGTTATCCAAGAGATAAAGTTATCAGCCAGATAATTTATTATTAAGTTTGACTGTGAAACAGAAACAATATTATCTAATACTTTTATCTACCAGATAGTTTATCTAGAAGATAGCTATCTAGAAGTTTATCAGAAAGCGGTGAAACTGGCCCTAAAACTAATAAGAATCCCATCTCAACTTAAATTTAAAAAAACTTCAAATAAAAAAAACAATCATACATCAAAGAAGTTTTTAAATTATTTCTCACATTATTTTCATGTATAGTATTTTAAATGTAAATAAGGGGTTCAATACCCTAATATAACTCATTATATATAAATCATTATATATATATATGGTTTCCAGTGTCTAATTTATAATATTTTAGACATTATTGTGTCAACACTTTTATTAAACATTTCCGTATAAAAGTTTTAAAACCCAAATCCAAAAAAAAATTGTATGCATATATAATTATTTCAAAAAACTTTTGAATATTATATTAAAATTTTTCTAAAAATAAATTCTATTCAGTAAAAAAAACTTTTGAAAAGAGAGTTTTTTTCCTCTGTTATGCAAATTTAATTTATAAATACCTCTAAACATTATAAATTCTAAATTTAAAAAAAAATAACGACATACTTTTTATACCACATGAATTTTTAAAATCACATTTGCAACTATTTTGAAATAAAAACTTTTTATTTAATAAGGTCTTTTTTTTACTGTACATGTCTATTAAGTTAATCGTCTCTTAAATTATTAACTTTTTTTGAATAAAAAATTTGGAATTAAAATATTTTCATATATAATTCAAGTATAAATAACTGTATAAGTTCAGAAAACAACAACAAATTGTAATTTTCAAATTAAAAAAAGATTGGAAAGCTAACACTTCAACTTTTTCAGAATATTACATATGAAAGGAAAGTCCTATACATGGGAACGTTCAATAACATCAAGCCACCATTAGGTACTTAAGTTTTCATCAATTATGTATATATATATGTATAAAGTATATATAAATATTTAAATATCTTTATTTTTGAAAACTACTTAACTGTTCTAAAACAATATTAAATACGAAAATAAGTACTTGTCCCCTAAAAATATGCAATCTTATTTAATCTAAATTACTATCACTATATTTATATTTAAACAAATGCCTCGTTGGCGAAGTTTCTCAGAACATATCTTATCGTAGAGTCAGCGTAGATTTTAAGAAGCCTGCACAAGGCCTAAAGTATTTTTTAAACAACCCCCAATGGAAAGCAGTAGGTTTTCATAACTGAAGAGTAGCAACAGTAGATGGAGAACATTGATCAAATTAAGTAAGTTTGAGATCTTCAGCGCTGTAAGCAACAAAAGATGATTATTTTTAGAAGACACGTGGCTCGTTGACGTTTCACTAGAAGATTTTAAGAAGCCTGCACAAGGCCTAAAGTATTTTTTAAACAACCCCCAATGGAAAGCAGTAGGTTTTCATAACTGAAGAGTAGCAACAGTAGATGGAGAACATTGATCAAATTAAGTAAGTTTGAGATCTTCAGCGCTGTAAGCAACAAAAGATGATTATTTTTAGAAGACACGTGGCTCGTTGATGTTTCACTAAAAATATTTTTTTTTTTTTAACTAAACTTTTATTTTGTTATTTGCTTACATTCTTATTATAACTTAACCTACAAAAACAGTTAACAAAAAAGAAAAAAACTAAAAATAAAGTGATAGTAACTGAGTTTTAAAGTGATTGCATATTTTTATAGGACTAGTACTTATTTTCGTATTTAATATTGTTTTAGAGCAGCTAAATAGCTTTAAAAAAATTAATATATTTAAATCTTCATATACACTTTATACATATATATACATATATATATACACATATATATATATATATATATACATATATACATTTTTCAATAATAATAAAATGTAAAATATACTTTTATTTTAAATATTCTTTCATTTCGATTACAATACTTTCCTTCACAATAAATGGCTCTTACAACTTGAAAACTTTAAAAAATGTTAAAAAATTTGCAATTTAATTCCAACTCTGTTTAAAAACAAAAAAAAAAAAAATTTGCTTTTATATGATGATTAATTATTAGCTTAACTAATTTTAATATGGATAAAATATAAATTATCACATCATCATTACATTTCAAAAATAATTAAATTAATTTTGAAAAATTTTAAATAAATTATATTATTTTTTTTTTAATAAAATTATTTCAACATATTTTTTTATTTCGGAAAATTTATTGGAAAAATTTTAAAAATTATAAAAACAATTATACAAAAAAAAACTCTCTCTCCTCTCCTCTCCTATTTATTATATTTATTTTTAAAATTTTGAATAAATTAAATATTATGAAAAAATTAAAATAATTTAATATATTAAATCAATAAAATCATATTACTACAATATGAAATACGAAAATGTGAGATTATCCCCTAAAAATATGCAATAACTTTTATACTTCTATAAAATCATAATATTGGTGAAAAATAGCCACGATATCGTATTGATTAAGCTCATAGCCTGTAACTGAGCTACAGTGCATTCAAAGAATGTGCAGGATGTTAAGTATTTTGTAACAAGTGCCCCTTGTGATCTGAAAAATATTTTAAATCGTAATTTAGAAAGCAGTACATATTTGAAAAGAAGCTAAAAGATTTGAAGAGTCTAGTATTTAAAACATTTTATGAGGGGCATAGAATACTTGGAAAGCCATCTTTTGGACTTGTGCATGGTTCCTACAGGTAGTGTATGTCCGTAACACACCACAACTCTTTTTTAACATTGCTTTGCATAAGTCCGTTAATAACCTACATAAACCGAAACTCTATCCCTTTAATAAAAAAATTGAATGACACAATTTATTCTCATTCTCATCTCAGAATTACATAATTTAGAGTCCAAATCTTTTAACTACGATTTTCATTTTCGTAGTTCCGAAATTGAAATTGCTAGCCTCAAAGTTTAGGGGCTTAGCACAGGTCTAAGTAAATTTTTTAACTCTTTTTTAAGTAAAAGGCAATGCATAGTACTATTTAATTTAATAATAATAAATTACAATATATATATATATATATTAATTTATATACATGTATATAATATTAAATACAAGTATATATATATTAATTATTCGAATATTTATTATTTGTACAATGCAAATAATAATTTTTGATAGGATTAATTATCAATGAAATATTTACTTTGTATAAATATATATGGATATAAAATTATAAGTATATATGTAAAGCAAATGGTTAATTTAGGCAAATAGCTTCCGGGTAAGCAATTAGTTGTTTAACTAAATAAGTTAAGTCTAACAGAGGCCGCAGAAAGATAAAATATTCAAAATATACACCTTACATAATAAAAAAACCTAAAGTCCTTAGAAAGGAAGACAAGATCCTTGAAAAACCAAAACCTTATATCAGGATCGAAAAAAATCCTTACTTGTGTATTTGTAAAAGGCTTAAGTATAGAAAATACACTTTTCTTCCGAATCAGTCCTCTCACAACAATTCAATCACCTGATAGAAGTTTTTCAATTATATATATAGGTACCAATTTCATTTCTTAAAATTTATCTCAACTTTTAATTGTCTTTTAATTCTAAAAATACTTCACAGCCACGATTTTTTAATCAATTTGAACTATTGGGGGGTCAATTTGAGGTATTATTAGCTATTAACAAAGGATCTAAACAATTTTTTCTAGAATTCTAATACAATTGTATGCGGGGAACTTAAAATAATAGAAGACTTTATTTAATAATGAAGTTTCGCATCTACAAGTTGATTCAAAATGTGTTCAAAGAATTTGAACTCCAAAAATTGAAAATTTAAGTTTACTATTTGTCTAGAATATAGGACATATTAATATTCTAGCATTTACTATATAATATATTTGAAAGTATAAATTAATCCTAATAATGTATTCACCTGTTAATCATAAAGAAAATCAAGTTAAAAATTGAAAAACAATTTTAATTGCAATAATATTTCGGAAAAATTTTATTTCATTTAAAAATGTAAAGATAAACTCACCCTGTCCATCAAATTTCATTAACATTAATTATCTAAGGTTCACTCCATTAATCTGATTAATTTGAACCCTTCTTGAACATATTTTGATATTTTCAGTTGTATTTCCGAATAATTAAGTGGTCGATTTAATCCTCGAATATTTCAAACTTTAGATTTAAAAGATAAATTCGACTTTACAAGGAAGTCTTACAATAAATTAAATTAATTATTTTTTAGTTAATTAAATTTTATTATTTCACTAATTATTTTTTAAATTTTTTAAAAAACATTCTGCCAATTGTTATAATTTTAGCATCAATTTCCTTCTGAAATAGACAATTCGATCTTTTAGTACCT